>SNQN01001126.1:79558-105632 GCA_008642245.1 Bassia scoparia | reverse complement strand
GACCGAAATCTTTATATACATATAGTATATTTTTAAGCAAATGTTATTAAAATTGAATCACTTCATTCACTTTGCGTGTTACACTTTTACTGACATCAACTCCCTATMAAAAAARAGACTTCACCACTCACTTCATTCACTTCCAAAATCCAAAATACCAAAACCAAAAAAATCCCCACTCACTCACTYAGATCCTCCATCCCTCCTCTGCAGCTCCTCCACCGCCACTACTCTTCTAYGCTCCACCGTCGCCACCTGGCAGCAGCAACCAGCAGCATCGCAACCAGTCCAGCTTTGTCACCACTTGGCAGCARCAACCAACARCRTCGCAACTAGTCCATCTCAGCTTTGTCGCCACTTGGCAGCAGCAACCAGCAGCATTGTAGCAGCAACCAACAATATCGCAACCAGTGCAGCGGCACCCGTCCAGCTTCGCAGCAGCGCCACGCCACCGCCACCACTGTCGTACCTTTGTCACTGTATCTTTCACTCCGTATCTCTGAAGATGTATAGTAGATTTGCAGGGTTTTTTTACATTTAATTATTTAATTTCAGTTTGAATACATTTGAAATTGTTATTTTGAATCTATAATTTTGTGAATGTGTAATTTTTATTATTATAAAACTAATTATGTGTTACTATTGTTGTTATGAAATTTCTTTGTAAAGTAATTGTTTATTTGTTGTTCTTGAGTTGTTATTTATTCAATTCAATTCACTGACAACTTGTTTCACTTTTTTTTTTACATTTCACATTTTAAATAGATTTTTTTCAAATAAAATAGCAAAAAAGTTAAAAAGGAAAAAAAAACTAGGTCCAACAAGTCCGATTTAGGTCTGGACCGGAATTTTCAAGTCCAGTCCAGGTCTGGACCGGAATGGATTTAGGTTCGGTCCAGGCCCAAGTTTTTTTTAGATACCGGTCATCCGGTCCAGCCAGTTCCGGTCCGGTTCTGGACCGGTGCTCAGCCCTAGAAGAGACACCTGCGAGGCCATGTGTGGGTTATTGTACATAGCTTCCCGAGTTGGAGTTGCCTACACTTTCAACCCCTCCTTGTACAGCTAGCATTGGCGCGCACCATAGAGCTGCTACCCGTGCCACCTCCACGCCCACCTGTTCCTCCTCACCCACCACGGCCACCTCTTCCCGGTCCTCGTCCTCCTTTTCTTCGATCATCCCACCATTCGGGAAAGCCAATCAACTGGTAACAATTTGCTTTTTCGTGACCTTCCCGATTACAATGATGASAAAACAATTTCTCATACCCTTCATAAATTTGCTTTGACCGTGAATCAACCTTAAAGGCCACAACCGCCTCCTTCTCTTTTCCTTCCTTCACACGCAATCTCTTTGTATTATACACGGTTTGGTAAGCTTCATCAACCGAAGGCAAAGGAGATTGAGCAAATTAACAATTGAGCACAGATCGCTTTATAATAATCATCATCAAGACCAATCAAAAATCGTGCAAAAAAGCTGCCTCACGAATATCAGCAACTTGTTGGGCAATATTGCACTTTGGTACTCTAGCATACTGCACCAATTCTTTCCAGATTTTGACAATCGTCCTGTATACTAAGTGACAGTCTCGTTCTTGTTTGTTTGCAATCACCCAATGAATTCTTTAAGTGACAAATCCTACCACTTACAACGCAATACCGCTTCTTGATATGCATCCATAAATCACTCGCAACATCAAAGTCATCAATCTAAGAGCATAAATCGTCATCGAGGTATTAGTGATCCAAAACCAACATCGAATGTACAACAACCCAATGCTTCATCTTCGTCACATCCGAAATCGCTCGAAAATTATCCGTCAACAAACCCAAACTTCCACTTTGCAATCAAAGATCGTCTCATGGCTTTTGCCCACTCATCATAATTAGAACCACTCAATTTATGGTGTGATCACAAGTCTAGGATATCACTCAACCCAGATAGTAATCAAGATAGCCTTTTGGCAGCGACGATGGGATGTCGTCTTCATTTGCCATTGATCAGGTTAACACACTTAAACAAAAACAAACACTACAAAAAAAAGTTATATAGTTCAGACTAAATACGTCGCTAAACAGCTTGAATCCGTCCCTATATGGACTTAGGGATGGATAACATCCGTCTCTAAAACTCTCGTCGCTGATCAATTTAGCGACAGAAATCACATTTATCCGTCCCTAAACTAGGGCAGATACCTTTCCGTTTCTATTACTGTTGAAAAAATTAGAGATGGATTTAATTTTCATCGCTAAATTTAGAGACGGATTAAGAAATTCGTCCCTAAATTAAAACGGAAATGGGAAATCTGTCGCTGATTCTCTTAAAATAAATAAAAAAAGGAATCAACAACTAAAAGTAGTTGTCAATTTCTGAAACCAAACTGATTTCACGTACATACAAACACCCACTAACAAGTTCTCATTAACTTTTGTAACGAGATTTTATCAAAACAACGATTCACAAAAATAATTACTTCATACATCAAAAATACTTGATCCAAAGACCAAATGAAAAAAAAGAGTAAGTAATAGAAAATAAAGACAAAATTAAATCCTACAAATTATCAATTGCCAAGACATCATGCACATCTTCGTCATTTCAGTTGCAAAAGCAGCATCATCTCTCAACAAATCATCATCATCTTTCAACAAATCAAGCATCATCTCTCAAAAAATATCATTTTTCAACAAATCCCATCATCAATAGATTTGTCACCTGGAAAATTTGGGGGAAAATAGAATCAAGAAATTTTAAAGTGAAAACTCAAAAATTGATTCTGTAGAACGAACAACAAACAACAAAAATAAACACATGAAACCTCAAAACTGGAAATCTGAATGAATAAAAAAAAGGAACAAAAAACGGATGAACCCTAAATTCGAAATGATGAACCAAAAATATACTACCAACCTTAAAATTCTTCTTCTTCCTCGCTATCAGATCCGTCGAAACAAAAGATCCGTCCAACCTTAGACTCTTCCTCGATTTTTTCTGGGATTTTGTGATAATTTTTAAGTAAAAAAATGAGAAGGAAGATGTGAGTTGTGAGAAAGAGGCAAACAAAAGAGTAGGAGAGAAAAATCAAAGAGGCAAATGAGAGTAGACGGTTGTAGAGGTAATTTTATGGCACTTATATATATGGCTTAATTAGACTACCAAAGCCCAAGTTTGTACATAAAATCTTGCGACGGAATTTAACTATCCGTCTCTAATACATAATACAAACCGTTTTATCTTATTCTACTGGTAGTATTGTATATGAATTAGCGACGGAATTGAAATTTCGTCCCTAACTTAGGAACGTATATTAATCCGTCCGTAAATAGCAACGGAAATTTCAAAATCCGTCTCTAATTGTTACAGATGGAGTAATCCAGTTCAATTCAGTGACTTCAATTCAATCTGAAAGCCTAGTGTGCGATGCTATCGTTCGTTGAGGAGGCTTTGTATATTTGTTTCATCGAATTGTCACATTCTATCTCCTGTTAACTTCCACTTTTAACTTTTTTAAGATACGCCATAAAATTTCTCCTCGTGCAGCGGCACAGACCTTGTTTTAGTGTGAAGGAATTGCTTTATTGGTTGAAGAGACTCCTGTTATAATCCTGTGTGGCATACTCAATATTCATATATTTGATTCTTAGGGCTAAAAAGATAAATTTGTCAATTTTAGTGAGTTTTAACAAGAATTTGATAAATATCATTTTAATAGAACAAAAAAAATGATGTCACCTCCAAGTTTTAAAACTTGAGGCTAAACTTGCTCTTACAATCGAGAACCTCATTATCATGAAAACCCAAATAATTTTCTTGTCCAAAAGATAATTGTTGGAAATAAGTTGAAAATTTTATGGTGCTCTTAGTCTTAGCAGCACGATATTGTACATGCTCTCGATCAACATTTAGATCGAATACATTTATCTTTAAGAATATAACATCAATTAAGGCCAAGCTTTGGGATTGTATTATACATGTCAACCAAGTCACTACAGGTTGAGCTAACTCGGTGCAAATTTTGGGTTATACATAGTAGGTTGTTGATGGGTTCGATTTTTGGACATCTTGTTCAAGACCCATATACTCCGAATTCGGGTTGACCCAGCGAGTTTAAAAGTTTATAACAATGATTTATTTTTTTTATTTTTTTTTTGCATTCAAAATGCAATTTTTATAAGCTCATTTGTTTTTTTTAAAAAAAAATCTAATTTGCATCTTAAATACAACAATTAATAAATAACGTCTTTTTGAATCATTTTCAACAAATAAATCAACAGAATGACGATTTAGAAAATTAATAGTAAATGTTTAATATAGTCTAATATGATAGAAATTATCAACAACTGATTAAAATAACAAAAAAATGCTGGACTCATCGAATTGAAAATTGTTAGGTTTAAACGAGTTTGAAAAGACAAATTTCAACATGTCAAAAATCTCAATTTTTGTCAAAAAAAAAAACCACTATTTGCGGGTCGAGTTGCTCAAGTTTCCCTAGTTAGATCAGAAATTGACACCTCTAGATTGTATGGTTATCACCACTTCCCATGAATAATGAAAAATCTCATGAATTATAGTTTGGGTAATTTGTTTGGTTGACTTACAACTACAAAAATGGGGCAATATAAATTCCTTGAGAAGTTTCAATGACTACAGTACACTACGTGAAAATTATCTTAYTTAATGGCCCCTTGGTCATTGGAATAAATTCCCTACATAATATTGCTAATGAACTTACATTTTTACCCTTCAATAAAAAAAATCTCTATTTTCCTTCTATTCATGTGGTTAATTTTGTAAAGTGGTTAATAGTGCATGTACGGAAAAATAATAAGTATATCAAATGAACGAATTAAAGTCCTAGCATAATTAATATTTTTATTTTTTTTTATCTTTTTGAAAGGCAAGGTAGATGGTGAAAAAATGACTAGAACTGTCTTATCTCAAGATTGTAACCTAGTCTATCAAAGGTCAGAAAGAAAGAAAATTTAGCATCCAAAAACGGATCAATATCTTGATGAATGGGAGCATAATGACCTAGAGATGCTAAGTAATTGGCGCACCGATTAGTTTCGTGGTGAATATGCTGGTAGTCATAGTGGTCAAATTAAAAGAGCTAAGTAACATACTGATATCCTCCATCAGGAACTGGATAGACCAAGAAATAGAGAAGTTTCCTTGCAAAATATTAATAACCGTGAGATTGTCACCTTCCACTAATATGCGTTTGTAACCTAAAGAAGAAGCAATGAGTAATCCATTTCGGAGAGYGAGGGCTTTAGCAACTAAAGAGGAAGAGGAACCAAAAGAGTAAGAACGAGACACTAAAACATTGTCGGTGTGATCATGGAGAAGGGCTCCCCAGGCCAGATGCGACTATTCTAAGAGCCCCAAGTGTGAGTCATCAAGAGCCTACACGTGTCCAAGCCGAGCGGAAACTGCCGACGCGGGCGTCGGATTGTTGTGGTACGACGCTCAAGCAACAAGAATAGGCCAAATTTATCACTGCTGGTGCTTCAGGAGTCAAATTTGGAGAGAGTGTCTTCGGGGAAGATGTTGGAAATTGGAAACTCATGTTTGGTTTGAACCATCAGAAATTTAACTTAATAGTAGCGAAAGGAAGATAGGGACAAAGAGACTAAATGGAGGGCAAGAGATGGAAGCGGCCTGAGAGGGGAAGAAGTGTGAAGGGAGGAGAGGAGTCAAACAATGGAAAGATATGACCATTCTGAAAGAAGAGGCTCCGAAAAATAGAGCGAGTAAGTAGAAGAAAAGAGTTTATCTGAAAAATTAAAACGGCATTACGAGCTTCCAAATACTTCCGGAGGAAGTATAACAAATTTAACAAGATCGTAAAGGAAGATTGTAGAGTGAGGGACGTTAAGTCGGAGTCACTAAAGTAATCGGACAGAGGATGAAGGACGCGACCATTGATGGATTAATGGGGTGGGGCAAAAGGGGGAGAATAGAAGCACTAAAGAAAGAAAGATGAAGATGAGATTCGAGCGTAGAGGAACAAAGAGGGCAAGAACCGCAAAGGAAATCAAGGATTTCAAAGAGAAAGAATCATCAACAAGTAGGGTGGCTATGATGTAGTATGTGATCATACGAAAGATTTGAAACTTCTGAGAGATGGGAACAAGTCCATAACGCAATGGTCCAATAATAAGCTTGTCATTAGCTCCATTGTTTGGCAGGGTACCCCACATTACTTAGGCATTGCAGCTAAGTGACATGTAACGCGACCCAGTGATAGGCTATAGTCTCAGGGACAAAATACTATGGGTTAGATCATAAACAGTGTAGCTTTACAAAGCAACTACCACATCTGGGCAGATATATGGCAAAGGGATTGCCCAGGATCAACTTTTAACAACCCTAAAAATCTAGTGACAAGGAATAACAAGCCAATGACCTGTAATCAGCTAAGTCCATAAACGAAGCCAAGCTGTACAAATAAGCTCGTCAGGTTGCTGCCAGTTGTTGTGGCAGGGGTACCTGTGCGCACATTGCACCATGTCAGCAGGTGACCGGCAAGGGTGTCCAACAGGTTTAATGAAAAACAATTATATTCACAAGGGAGCATGTCCTACAGGTATTCAAGGCTTATCGTAACCTTTGCACAAATTCCCTTTGACTAAGATATGGGCGACTTTTTTCGTTCTGTTGAAAACCGCCTCCTAAAAATAAACAATTGGAGTTAAAGTAATTCATTATAGAATTACAAGGGATTGTCTCTTCATTAGGCTTCCCTTCCCTTACAGTCATTGCATCATTCAACATTGGCAGAACTGAAAGGAAAATCTAACAAGCAGGGCCGCCTAGAACCACTTCCAGTTCCCTGTAGCTCAACTTCCCTTTCAAAATGGCAGATTATTGCCCGCTAGCTCCAAAGTAAGTGGTTCTATCGTTTGTTCTTCCTTACTCCACTGGGAGGTAGTACTTTGGTAATGATAGAATCAATTCCGACCATGATAATAATAGGACTGGGACACCAATATAGTTTGCAACTAGTTGTTTATTTGAATTGGCAGATTTTACCATCCTCTGCATTTGTTTTATTGTGTTTGATCCTTTTCCTCCCACTTTTCAGGCACTCACTTGTGTACTGGACTGGTTGAAGAAGCAAGAGCTTAAACCTTCATGTTGGAAAGTAGAATCCGAATTGATATTCAACATGAATGACGTTTTCGCCTTCTTGATAACTAATTGAACTTCTAGCATCTCTTCAGCATCAGAGAATGCACATTGCCGTTTTCGGGCGATGTGTCAGACGATTGTCAGTATGGTCGCGACAGGATTGCGCTGGATGAGTGGATGGAGCAATGGCTCGCTGTTTGCGGATAGTGTCTTGTGTAGTTCGGCTGGGAGATTGCTTGCAGGTAGAGGGAGCTCATGGCGGTGAGCGGTAGGATGGGTATTGTTAGTGATTGAGAGTATTAGCACCAGTTTGTATTGCTGTTCTTCAATATCTGTTAATACTGGATATCAATAATCTCTCCCATTATAGAGACGCATTACCTACATAAGTTCATTCCACATACTAGAGCTGGTAAAAGGTCGTGTCTATGTCGTTTTTTTTGGTGTCGAGGTTCATTTCTTTATAATTTTAAACGTATGTTGTATGTACCATGACGTGACCTGGCGACTTTATTTTTTTTTTATTGGACCTTATTTGTTATGGCGGGCAGTCAAAGTTTTGACTTGGATCATGACCGGGTCAACACGTGTTAAGCGCACCTAACCCGCGCTACGAGAAATTCAGGTGTTTAAAGAGGAGTTCAAATTGTTAAACCATGTGCAAGTATAATTTATTAATTATAACTATATTAAATACCATTAATCAGACAAGGTAAGTATTAACTAATTAAGGATCAAAGCATTCAAGCCACAATTCCACAAATCATCACCATCAAAAGACCAAAGTCTTGTGATTACTGACTTAGTGAGTTTACAAACTCGCTCACACATCACAAAACCAACAAGGCACAATGTCTTCACCATCCAAATGGTTAAAGTTTCAAAACAATTAAAAATAAAACAACAATGAAATACTTAAATAGTTCAAATTACAAACTAAAGGAAGACTTATAATTAGGGCATTAGACCTTCCATTTGCTTTTATTTCCGGAACTCCCATGAGGAACTTCATCTCATCTTCTAAATTAGCTCCACCATTTGAGTGCAAAGCTCCTCCACATCAGAATGGGATTATCCATACAAAACAATCAAACAATTAGAATTTTTAATAAATAAATATATATTTAAATTTATGAAACAATTAGAATATATTCATCTGATCTGTACATAATAAATTTAAATCGAGCAATTATAAATAATTCATCAGAATTTGTTTCGAGCAATATTCAAAGTATTAAACATAAGATTAACAACTATGAAGAAAATTACAAACAAACATCAAAATTACATAAAAAAATCAAATAAAAAATAAGCAATCAGATCTATAATTTGAAGTTTTGAATATGAGAAATTACCTTCAAGAAAATCGAGACAAATCGAGAGTTCGGAGCCCTATTGCCTGTTTGGAGACGACTTAGCGAGGACACGAGAGTGAGAATGAGGAGTGAGAGAGTGTGCCGTGTTGCGTGTTGTCCTTGTAGAGACGACTCAGTGAAACGCAAGAGTGAGAAGACTGAAAGAGAGTGAGAAATCAGAAATATAAGGAGAGGAAATTTAACCTAAAATTCAGCTTAAATAGTGCGGCTATTACAACTTAGTTAACTTACATATTCTTTGGCCTTTAAAATTTGGGCAAATTTTATAATCAACATGAACTGAAAATCTGAAACAAAACCTAAACATTACCTAATACTAGTTCAACACGGACACGCGCCGCGTTCCACGTGATAATATGCGACGAGTGATATATTAAACCACATGCGCGACGCGTTCCACGTGATAATATGCGACGAGTGATATATTAAACCGTATAATCTCTCATTGTTAACTAATAGCTATACTTCTGATTACGTGAAAATTTGTTTTAAATAATGCATTTTAAACATTGTATATTTGTAAATTATAGTTGTAAAGAACTTTTTTTGTGTGTTAAGAGAGCCACAAGGGCGGGGAYAAGAATCGATCCCAGAATTTTCTAAAAACAGGAGGGAAGTTTTAACCACTTGAGCTATCCTTTACTCTCAGTTTTAAAGAATTCTGACAAATACAATAGGTTGCCTTTGTTTCGAGTATATGTAAGCATTCCTATGATCAGTACAATATTTTTCTGTAAAATAAATGTACCATCTTATCCGTTAGATCAATGGCCTGTCTGTTTCATTTCATTTTGCAAAACCATAATACTCTATCGTYTGATCATCTCGGTAAAATTGCAATTCTTGCCTCGTTGTCAATCATCTTTCTAAATCCATCATTCCTCAATTACCCACCGTGTTATTGGAGTTTTCAACTTCGATCAAACTCTCTTCTTGACTTCTCTCGCAAAGGTCAGCTCTATCACTAATTAATCTCACATACAAGTGAAAGGAAAAATGAGCATTAATGTGAGGAAATCTAGCATGCTATATCCATTTCAAGATACCCCAAAAGTAAGAATTTGGTTATCAAGGATTGACATGACAATACATCAACCTTACTCACATACTCATCTTTTCTACAATTATCATCATCCGACTAATAAAATTGATGACGACAATGAAGATACTTCATTTTTTAACACCAATATTATGAAAGAGTCCCTTAGAGTCTTAGACTTTATATTTAGCCATCTTAACTCACTAATTAAGACGTTTCATTTGACCTCAAATGCTTGTATAATTATGTCGGAACATTGACACTCCCACCAGGCCAACATGGGTATATACATTAGCATCCAACTTTGATTCCATTATGTGAAAATTATATGGAGTACATAAATGATTGAGTCTCACTCTTGGACCTGTTTGATAATACTCAAATTTGAGTAAAAGCTATTAATCAATCCTTAGTATAAACAGAATTTAAAGGTATTATAGCTGTCTCTTATACACATCTCATTATGTGAAAATTATATGGAGTACATAAATGATTGAGTCTCACTCTTGGACCTGTTTGATAATACTCAAATTTGAGTAAAAGCTATTAATCAATCCTTAGTATAAACAGAAKTTAAAGGTATTATAGTGCTTGTATTCGACAAGCTTGTTGTTCTGGACAAGTGACAAGAATTCTGCAACCTTTTTTGAAAAATACATACAATGTCCTCTTTTTCTTTTTGCAACAAGAGATATAAGGGTGATCTTGATATAATTTACTGTTACACTTCCAGGAAGAGGAAAAAAAACGTACTCCTTATATATTGTAGAATGCTATACACACTCAATTATTCACAATTCTGAGAAACAAACTCCAGAGTCAACCAATATGTGTTCATTTTAATCGTTTATATTCAATCCGTTATGTGTTCTTCTTGAAAACTGAGAGTGCCGRTGTCAAATAACCTGTAGAGCACCAAAATMATAAAGTTAAATACGAATTCAATCAATCAAAGCTTTACATAGAAATTGTTAAGGAAAAATATATGTGMGCTTTAGATATCAGGCGGGTGATTTCTTACCAATTCATAAAGCGCCTGAGTTTTGACCCTTCTCAACCACATACTCATAACACACCTGAAAGTTTATGGTAAAACAAATACTGCATTAGGGAAGTGTCGAGATGATCATGGATTCAATATACTCAAAACTTGTTAAACCCACATCAAAACTCTTATTTCTGTTGTAGAATCATACAATGCTTTCACACAGATATCAGCCATATAAGCACAGTTTATTTACTGCAATAAATTTTGAACTGTGGCTGAACAAAGCTTTGGGTGAAAATTAACACAATATAAAGCATTAGAAGTTAAATCAACTCCTTCAAATAGCTATTTTCACCTGACAAATCCGATTCCCCTGATAAAAAATCAGAGCACGTTGTCCGCCGGGTTCTTCCTGTGTGAATCAAGTCATATAAGAACCCCTTTAAGTCAATATTTTTTTTGGCCACATTAAATAATTTTCATTTTACTAAGCTGAATGCTGGAAATAAATTAAGGAAATGTTGAAACAGTGTAAATGCAACAAGTTCATATATAGATAACATACCTTCAAAGGTCCAGGACGGACTATTGTATACCCAAGTCCTAATGTTCTCAATGAATCTTCGTCAGCCTACCAAGGAGATAATACGAAGTATATAAAGTTCTTGTAAAAACCAAGAAATGGAGAATCATTAGCTCTTAACGACTCCTACCTTCTTAGCTTTTCAGAACCTGCTCTCTTCTTAAGGCTTCAAATTCTGATCCTGTACACGATACCAATATGAAGTCTACTTCTGACCACTCTGCATATATGGATTAACCTGTGAGTGGTATGCATAGTCAACAGCATGAATGACAAACCTTTTAGAATTTTCGCATCATTTTGAGGCATTGAAAAAAAAACCTCCAACACTTACTGGCAAGGCTTTTATGTACTCCAATATAAGCTCAAAATTTAATCCTTAACCGCTAAACACACAAAATGCACCATGATAACAATGAGACAAACCATAAACATCAAAGATCAAATGCTCATTAATAACCTTAATGCTAAACACACAAAAATGCAATGTCATCTTCACATTTGTGACCAGTCATGTAATACAGTTTTTTAGAGGGGAATATAAGGCGATATAACTGGTAATACCATGCATATGCTCGGATTCGTACTAACATAATACATAAAAATCAGATAATATATCAACTTCCTATCACAATCAATCAACATGACTCAAAGGAAAGAGAATTTTCCACTCGTACCACAAATTGGCAAACATCTCAACTCAATGACTAGATACATGCTTGTTTTTTATCATACCTCATTAATAGCTACAAAATCAAACTGCTAACATTAAAACCATATGTAGCAGTACAAATGACGATCAAAGAAGATTCAATGATGATTAAAACAGAATAAATTGCTAAATTTTCATTACTTTGCAACCTCAATAAATAAAAAAAGAACAGATGACAAGAACACAACAAATTCCATCAAATCAAAAAACAATCAAATGCATAAGAAAAGAATCCAGTAACATAACAATGAAACTCTTATCATAAAAATTCAAACCAATTTCAATAAACCAATTAAGCAGCAAAAAGAAGGTAGTCAACGAAACTGAAATGCTACCTCATAATCAAAATTTAAATTCAAAAATAAAGAAAATAAGACTAATGAGATAGAGATAGATTGAACAAACTAGAAGAAGAAGATTAGGTATGCCAAAAAAGAACAACCTTGAATAACTGACATGCTTGCAGCAATTCTGAAATTCTATTCTTGAGCAGCCTGTTGAACTATTTTGCCACTCACTGTAAGACTTCGCACCACCAGCTTTCAGCAATTCCCGGCTTGTGAGGATACTTCACCGGCAAGTATGGCACAAAGACAATCAGGCCAGTGTAATGCATCCAGAATGCTTTGCTCCTAGCTTATGCAGTTTCTGACCAACAATAAATATATGAACAAAAGTTAATCACAAACACAAAAATACATTTTTCTAACCCCAAAAAAAGATAAGAGTAAGAGTAATCAATTGTGGCAACATATTCACACACATTATAACAATATTTAGCAAAATACATGTATTAACACAATAGAAACACGGGGGCTTTCTAAGTGACCTAGCAAACGAAATTGCAGAAAATGAGTGTTAAACTGAGTGGAGTATCCAAGAACCTGATATTCATTAACTTCAACAAGAGGTGGGTCTAAGAAATGCGTATATAATCATGTCACGTATTAGTTCAAGATAAGATAAATTTTCATCCAAGTAAATTGATCTTTAGATCCTAAGAGTAGTGGTTTAGAAATCGCATCAGTATAAGCTACATCACAGATCACACAGTAGCTACATTTCCGTCACGAGTGAAAACAAAAACTCTAGAAAATCAAGTTATGAAAAATTTCACTAACAAAGTCGAACTTGTATTTTTAAACAACTACCAAGTACGAAAGTATGCTCAACAAACATATAAAGAAATTTAAATTATCAAGAACAATCAACATGACAAAGATCTATTCTGATTTTGCTKGTTTGCATATGTAGTAGGTGGCTATCTTTCTCAKATATGTAGTGTAATAACAAATTTAACCTGTCACCATAACCTGTCGAAAGGTCGGTGGAAAAACAACAAAAAAGCTGCAAGTTCAGCCTCAAGCCCTCAATCTAAAAAATTAATAACCTAAATACTGCAGCAAATATATCAAAATATATCCAGCAACCAGCAATAGAAACACGGCTAGAAACATTTAGAAATCAGCAGCCAAAACATGTAAATCATGTCCAAAATAACAACTTTATTCAGGCTTTAAACCCACAACATTTCAGCCTCCAAACACCACGAGGACAACCTAAATCCTAACAAGAAACTCATAAGGTAACCCACTATATATCACCCATCTAACTTCCCTAGTCGCSGCAGCAAGCATCGTGTACTATCTATATAGTAAACTTCCCTCTAACACTCTATTCCAAGTTTCAAATTTTAACTCTCCGCAACAATTGTAAAAATCAAAGGCAATGCAAAACCAAAACTGAAAAATAGGCATAAATCAAGAAAATGAAGTAGCATCTTACCTGAACTCATGATATCACCATGGGATTGAACATTGATAGCAGAGCTCATAACAGTATCTAATTGCTCTCTCTCTCTCTCTCTCCCTCCCTCTGATCTAATCGCTGTGTCACCACCCTCCGCACCGCACAGCCACAAAAAGCAACGGTTGAAGCCATTGCCATGTCCGTTTGCTTTTCCTATTCATCCTTTCTCGTTAATCCAAATGCTGCAGCAGTCAGAACAAGAAGTTGTTCCCCCAAAATTCATCTCCCTATAGTCTTATCCCCAATAGACACGCCAACACAAGGAGTGGTTCCATCACTTCTGGGACCCATGCAGATATAAGGTAATAGAGATTAGGAAAAATAAATAACAATGAAGACTAAAACCCATGTTGTTGTATACTGCAGGGGGGAAAACAACAGGGTATACCTAAGCAATTTAGCAACRCGTTGAACAATCAAATCACAGCAATATCTAGAGACCAAAACCAAGGTTGCAATGCCAAACAAATTAAAGATACATTTTTTTAAGAACAAGTAAGATCAAATTCTAACACATTTCACTGACAAAAACACACGTACCACCATTAGCAACATAATTCAGCAAGCTTCTGTCTCAGCTGTAATCTCTTTCACTTAACCCTCCTTTTAAAATTATATTTCACTTTCAATTCAGTCAAAACCTGAATATTAGAGCTGAAAATCTCACTCCCAATGGTTTGAAGTTTGAACCCATGACTCAAACTGAACTCAACCAACCWGAAATAGACTCAAAATTAAACCTGAACAGAGGACAATAACTGGAACAATCAGCTCTGATAAAAAGGGTGAAAATTTTATTTCTTTTTATGAAACCTTAAAGATCAATCCCAATTTCTAAAGCATTTCACTTTTATTCTCCCAGGAAAAAAAATTGGTAACCAAGATCAGCCAGTATAAGAATTCACTAAATAATTGACTTAGTGCCCTTTAAAAAGTTAGATTAACTTCAGGGCTTTCCTCCACACTTCAAAGCTACAAATTTTCCCAAATAATCAGCTAATTCTAACAAATTTGCATCTCAATAATCATCACAAAGTAAAAAAAAAGACAATAAGATTATACAGAAGCAATAAAAAATAAAAAAGCAATAAAAAATCAACCAAAAAACAAAAATGAACCCATTGCAATTCAACAAGTTACTCAAAATCGGCATGCTAACAAACAACAAAATGGAAATGCATCAATGGAAATCCAAAATCACTTTAATCGAAAACCCTAATTTTCGACCCAATTTAAGAATAACCCCAAACAAAACCCAATAGTTTCAAGCTTTTTCGAAAACCCTAACACCCAATTATTTCATCCCTCACCATGTGCCGAAACCAACAAGAAGAATCCATTAAAATCGGAATTAAGTCAAACTAAGATTAAAAAAATACACATATCGAAATCAAAATAGAAAATACAGTCCAAACTAAGACCAAAATCATCTAAAATACCTTCAAAAATCAACAAAATCAACACCGAAAACCCTAAAATATAAACCAAATTTAAAACCCACAATGAAACAACACAATTCAAAAGGAAATACAACATCGAAGCTACATACACCACATACAACACAAAAGGAAAACAACAACATCAATACAACAACACCACCCCCAAAAGGCCAAAACAGCTAAAATACGCCCCTAAAATCACCCAAATCATCAATCAAACCACATCACCACCAATTCAATCAAACAAACAATCAACGTACCAACCTCATGCCGTAAACACCCTCGTCAGTCATTAAACACACCATGCAACACCCCACGCGAACAAACAATGCGGGTTCATGGTTCGCAGCACTAAACGATGGCAAGAAATCTCACAAACAGGCACAAATCCACCCCTAGATCGAGCATAACACCCAATAACCAGCCGGCAACAATCGAGCATGATATAAAACCATGGAAAAATCGAGCTCACAAACAGGGCACCAAATCCACCCCCTGGATCGAGCATAACACCAATAACGCGGCAACAATCGAGCATGAATATAAACCATGGAAAAATCGAGCTCTTAAGCTTGCAATAGAGAGAGAATGACATTAAAATTGGAGCAGATGTTAGGTAGAATGGTGGAGAGAGTGAGCTGTATGAATGAGATGGAATCATAAGGTAACAAAACACAAACACAAAAGAAGCAGCAGAAGCAACACGTGACATACTATGTAAAAAAGAATAAAAGAAGGCATACTATGTAAATAAGAATGCATGCAGGGAGCAGTTTGTAATTACCATTCAAAGAAACCCAAAACTCCCACATTATGGTTTTGGATTAAACGGGTTACACGGGTTGAATGCCTCAACCCTAACCTGACGCGTTTATTATGCAAGTCGTTCGTGCCAATAAGTTAAACGGTCAAGCCTGCTGGCCCAAACCCTTTAATAAAGGGTCGATTCGATTCGAGTGTTGCGGTGGTCGCACTTGCCCAGCTATATCCAAACTGATATAAGTAAAACAAAAAATCTCACTTTGGAGATTCTGGACAGCTAGTATCATATGTTACGAATCTACCAACTAGATGCTCTTCCCTTTTTAATACTGTTTATTCCATTGTCTTTCTGCTTTTTGCGTCTTCCCATTGTTCCACATCAGCAAACAATGTAAGCAGTACATAGGGTGCCAGCTTTCTGGTTCAAGTTCTGATAGTTTTCTGAAGCAATCCTAGCCAGCTCTACATTGTATGATTCTACAAGCACCTAGCAGTGCACCCCATATGATTTATCAGGCTTGGAGGAAGTATGAATCAAATACATGCCTCTTGCAGAGTGACCATGACGAGCCACAATGTCTACCAGTGCAGAATAATGTTCATGCTGGTTCAATGCCAAATTCTGCCATGGATTCAAATACTTGCGGCCGCATTCAATAAGCCAGAATGGGCAAAGCATTCAAAACTGATACAAATGATAAAACTGTGGCTGCACTTTTAACCCTCTCATTTCTTCAAAGAGCTCTAATGCTATTGGTGCATATCCATGAGATGCATATCCACCTATGATGCATTCCACGAGATTACATCCTTCTCCACCCCATCTCATCAAATATGATCCTTGCCATAGTTATTGCTCCACACCTAGATACATTGTCACAAGTGAATATTGATTGGTAATCTGCAGTAATTGTTTTGGTAATCAGCTGGTGGATTGGGTACCCAAATCCAAGCTGCAAGCCCAGTACAAACACTAAGAATGATGATAGAGTGTGTCTTATCAGCTTCACCGCCTCAAATTGCATTTGACTGAATAATTTTATTGCTATTCCATAGTTCTCCATTCATATCACATCCTGCAATTATAGAATTCCATGAGACCAAATTCTTTGTGGAGTCCTACAGAAGAAATCAAGAGCAGATTCCAATTTCCACTTTGAGCATATCCAGACCACATATTCCAGGACATTACATCAGAGTTGGCATTTGCAAAAAGAGTTGAGTAGCTTGCTCCATGTCTAATGCTTGCACATAACCACGAATCATAGTATTCCAAGAAAATGTGTCTCGATCAACCATTTTACGAAGATTTCTCTAGCAATATACATCACCGACTTTGACATAAGAACAGATCATAGCATTCCATGACACCACTATTCCTCACGAATCCCATTTGCTTTCCAATTCTTCCATGTGGCAACATGACATTTGATCAAAAAGATTTCGAGCTTCATTAACTCTTCCTTTATGCCCAATCAACAATCAAAGTATTATACCCTGGACAAGGTCTTCCTTCTTCATGTTAATCTCATTCCACATTGAAGCAAAATTCCCTCGCCATCCCACTCATCCATCCGAACTAACCCTAAATAAGTGCACTCAGAGAAGGGCATCCCTTTCGGCATTTTCCGACTAAACCATTTAACAGCTCTGCCAACATCATTGTTTTGTAGAAAGCCAGTCACCATTCATTCCAAGAGATAACACCCTCTCAGGCATGATCTTAATAAGAATAGAGCACATCCATTTACCAATCGAGCATAACCACTGATCATAGTGTTCCAAGAAACCAAATCTCTTTCGCATTTGTCAAACAATTCTACCTTCCTCAAATATCATCCCACCCCCCACGACAAGACACTATCCAGAGATCATCAAGTTCCCACGATATCAAATCTTTATCTCTTTCAGGCATCTCATCAAACAAACTACGAGCTTTCCAATATCTCTTCCACTCTTAACATATCCACTCCACATTGCATTCCATTCCTGGTCTCCTCTCAAGACATATTGATCAAATAAAGACCGTGCTTCACGAACGCCCAGTCGAATCAGCTGAGTATGCGCTTGTTCCAAGCACGAATATCAAGCATGAGAACTATCATATTCGAGGCGTAATAACACATGGGCTCTTCCGAACAGGTTCCCCAAATGAGATGGCACATATAAAATTCTTCTACAATTGCAACAAAGCATCTCATTTTGTTCAATTCTAAGGTGCACTCATGCTAATTAACCTCTCTAGCAATGATGCAGTTGAGAAATAGATTGAACCATCTTCAATGTAACCGCGAAACGAACAAGCTATTATCCTTCCATTGATAGCAGAACATGCGAGCCATGGTGACCCTAAATCTATTGTTTTCAAAGAAATCACACTTTCGGAATCAAACAGTTATGAAAATTGATAATACTTGCATAATAACAACTCATAAATCAGCACAAAACAATTCGAAATTTCTGAACAAACCTAATAAATTTCTAATTACCAAATTTTCATAATCACAATGACAACAAAAGTACAATACCATTTCTGCAAAAAATTAACAAATCGTGTCAACATACAAACTAATCTCAGTACATAAAGCAGTGAGTAAGACATATTTGAGATATAAGCATTTAAATTAAGAAAAAGTGACATTTCGCAGGAATCAAGAACACAGTAACAAAAGAATGAATTGGTAATAAGGACAAGCTATCAAAAAACAAGTTGAAGAGCTAAAAACAAGAAACTGCACAATCAAATATACCTGAAAACGGAAACCAATGAAGGACTTGAATGCCATGACATTGAATGGAATTGAATCACTGCCTATGCCGCCAACTGAAGGATTGAGTCGAGCTTTCTAATTAGCATTACTGGGCATGCAACGCTCGTTCCGACTGTTAGAACTTTATACCTGTGCAATTCAAAATAGCTAAGTAATTGTATACCTCCAACCGTATGAAAAAAAACACAACTTTTGTATTTTTGAAAATATACAATAAACGCAAACTTTCGTTTTTCATGATTGGTTAATGTAGCTTAAAAATATCTAGTTCATCCCTCTTTAATAAAATTTAAAAACATAATAAACTACCTAATCAACATTACCATACAACTATAAAAGTCAAAGATCCGACGAGAATCATAATTCACGTATGAACGACTCTCGTCCATTTTACCCATGTGCATGTCCAAAAAGTAACATGCATTGCATTGCAATAATATTTACGTCTTCTCCTTGTCAGTACCACCACTGCCTTCTTCCCCATTCCCATCCACTTCCCGCAAATTCTTCCCCATTTTTGCTCGCGTTTGGTCACCATTTTGGTGTGAGAGGGTCCAGATGCGAGAGTGCCAGCCCTGTTCAGCTGACAGCCGCATCGACCGCATGGGGCGGGATGAAGGGTCTCAAGAGTGGGGGGTTTGCGTGGCGTTGGTTTTGGAGTGGATTTGGAAGTCAGGTGTGCTCGATCGTGTGCCGCAGCGACCACATGGGGCGGAGAAGGGTCCGAAGTCGGGGGGGGTTCAAAAAGTCTTCCAAGTCGAAGAATATCTGTTGCAAATCATGGTTTAGGGTTTTTAGTTTAGGGGTTTGCGATTTCGGCTTTTCGAATTTGCTTGTTTCTGGGTTCTTCCTCATACTATTCTGGATCTCAAGGTTGTATCCTTTATCCGGTTTTCAAATGGCACATTCGTTGCTCATTGCCACCTATGGGACCGAACAAAGGATTTCCTTGTTCGGTTGCTTCCAATGTGGGTTTTTTTGGGGTTGTCCACTTCGAGGAAGGACGTGGTGTTTAGTTACAGGTATGTGCATCTACCCGTTTGATTTTATTTTATTTTATTTTTATTGTTTGTTGATTGGGATTTTTGGAATTAATTTTGGTTTTGGGGCTTTTCTTGCTTGGATTCAATCAATTTGTAAGAGTTCCATTTTGGGGTTGGATTTTATTTTAGTAGATCTAGGGTTTCTGAATTCATCTTCTTGTTTTTTCGAATTAGGGTTTGGGTTTGGCTTTGCAATTGGGAGCTTGAAATTGTTAGACCCAGAAACTATATACTAAATAATTCAAGTTCTCATCTTCAATTTTGTGCCCCTTCCCTCACACACACACAATGAGACCTCCAAGAAGCAGCGGTAGCTTCAGGGGTGCACGTGGAGGAGTTGGACGCAGCGACCGCGGTGGTCGCGGCGGCGGACGTAGTGGCTTCGGTGGTTGTGGTGGTTTTCGCGACGAAGGCCCACCTTCTGAAGTCGTTGGTATTTTCTTAGAATTTTTTCACTTAGGTTTTGAGAATTTGATTGAGCAAAAAAATGATGTGGGTATTASTGTATTAGCGCACTATTGACTATTGTTTGATTAGATGTGGTATTCAACAGTTTAATGTATGTTTTGATTTTGAGTGTTTGATTGAGTGAAAAATGATTGGGTTTTTGTTTGTTTGTTGAATRAATTCGTGGAAATGCAGAAATTCCGCAGTTTGTTCATGCTTGTGAAGGAGAAGCAGTGACAAAGCTGACTCATGAGAAAATACCCTACTTTAATGCCCCCATTTACTTGCAGAACATGACTCAAATTGGCAAAGTTGGAGAAATATTTGGTCCCATTAATGAATTTGTAATGTTTCCCCATTGTTACCTAAGTTTCGTATTTCATTTTTATGAATTTATGTTTGAATGTTGTTTCTAACTTGAATGATTGACCCAAGGTATAACGAGGAACAAAAACTAAATTCAAAAAAGGAATCAGTGAGAGAAAAGTAGGATACCTCGACGGTGGGGTTACCACGGCTGTCGTAGATCTGCCTGGCTTTGATGCTGGCGATGGCAAGTGGCAACCATGGTCAAATAGTTCGACCTGAGAGTGAGAAGAACGAAGAAGAAGAAGTGAACAGAGTTTAGATAATTTTAAGGAAAATTTGTCCACAACTCCCACTAAAAAGGCGACTTTTGCGAATAAGTGTCATCATTAAAAAAATTTGTCCACAACAGCCACAAATCCCCTTTTCTTTGTTGACCACTGCCAAATGGTGTTTGACCACCGCCAAATGGTGTTTGACCACTGCCAAATGGTATTTCTGGTGTTGATCGACCACCGAAGCTCAACCACACCCTATTATCACCCTATTTTCACCCTCCTCCTTCCTCAACCACACCTCTATCAACGCCGAAAACACCCTTTGGCAATGCTCTTTGGCCGGTCAACGCCTGGATACACCCTTTGACAGTGGTCAAACACCCTTTGGCGGTGGTCAAATACCTTTTGGTGRTGGTYAAACACCCTTTGGCAGTGGTCAACAAAAAAAAAAGGATTTGTGGCTGTTGTGGACAATTTTTTTTATTGATGGCAGTTATTCGCAAAGGTCGCCTTTTTAGTGGGAGTTGTGGACAAATTTTCCTAATTTTAATACTACTACTCCGATGTTTTTCTCGTCAACTAATTATTTAGATTATTTTCAGTAAAAATAAGTGTAGTTCAGTAGTTTTAAGTTCAATTCAATAAAAATATTATAAGTTAAATCCTTCAAGAGTTTGTTAAAGGTTTAGTAAAAATAAGTTTAGTTCAATTAAAAAAACGTTTAATTCAATACTAATAAGTTAAGTTCACTAAAATTAAGTTTAGTTCAACAAAATTAAGTTGACGATAACAACTCTTGTAAAAAAAAGTTGACAATAACAACAGGGCTGGAACTAGGATTCTATTTTAAGGGGGCCTTGACAACAATGTTACATATATGACGGGGGCCGAACATATAAATTCACCTATTTTTTAAAAAAATTATAACATTTTAAACTATTTTATTTTTTTAAAAAAATAAAAGTTAGCGGGGGTCGGGGCCTTCTTCTATTTATTTTTTGGAAATTTTTTGTTTTGGCAATGTAAAATAATTTTATTACGTATAAGAACGAGATTATATTTTACTAGTTTTAAAAATATTTTAGCGAATTTCTTTGTTTACACCCTAATCTCGTTTCTAAATTACGTGCCAAAAATAAAAGTTTTCACTAAAAAAAAATAGGAGTAGTTGATTTTCAAATTTTCAGACTTGTGCTCTGAAAATGAAATATCGATTGTTTGAGTATCAAGTGTCAATTTAGATTTTTTTTTCAAATTTTGGATATTTGAAATGTCCGAAAATCTCATTTATTATAAATTCCAAAACTTAAAACATTTTTATCAAACCAAAGTTAAAACATTTTGGATATTCGAAATGTCCAAATATCTCATTTATTATAAATTCCAAAACTTAAAACTCAAACAGTAGGGTCAGATACATGAACCAAAAATGATCGTTCCCAATAGTCATTGCAAGGATCTTCATCATGCGTCCTTATAGTAAGCTTAGCCTCAAGTCTTAATTAAGACTTGAGGTGACATCATTAACTTGAGCCTTTAGACTTGTGGTTAAGAAATCTCTCATTTTTCTTTAAAAGTCTCAAGTTGAGTCTTGAAATTTTATGAYTCAATTTTCAAGACTCAACTTAAAACTTGAGATTGACACTCGTTTAAATTTTATTTATTAATGTTCATTAATATTGTTATTATATGGAAAATATAAAAAGATAAAATAATAAATATGTCATATATTTGATTCTTAGGGCTAAAATGATAAATTTGATAAAATTTTATTGAGTTTTAACAAGAATTTGATGATATCAGTTTAAATAGAACAAAAAAAATGATGTCACCTCCAAGTTTTAAAACTTGAGGCTAAACTTGCTCTTACAATCGAGAACCTCATTATCATGAAAACCCAAATAATTTTCTTGTCCAAAAGATAATTGTTGGAAATAAGTTGAAAATTTTATGGTGCTCTTAGTCTTAGCAGCACGATATTGTACATGCTCTCGATCAACATTTAGAATACATTTATCTTTAACAATATGACATCAATTAAGGCCAGGCTTTGGGATTGTATTATACATGTTAACCAAGTCACTACAGATTGAGCTAACTCGGTGCAAATTTTGGGTTATACATAACAAGTTGTTGATGGGTTCGATTTTTGGACATCTTGTTTAATACCCATATACTCCGAATTCAGGTTGACCCAACAAGTTTAAAAGTTTATAACAATGATTTATTTTTTAAAATTTGTTTTGCATTCAAAATGCAATTTTTATAAGCTCATTTGTTTTAAAAAAAAATCTAATTTGCATCTTAAATACAACAATTAATAAATAACGTCTTTTTGAATCATTTTCAACAAATAAATCATCAGAATGACGATTTAGAAAATTAATAGTAAATGTTTAATATAGTCTAATGTGATAGAAATTATCAACAACTGATTAAAATAACAAAAAATGCTTAACTCATCGAATTGAAAATTGTTGGGTTTAAACGAGTTTGAAAAGACAAATTTCAACATGTCAAAAATCTCAATTTTTGTCAAAAATATTTTTTTTTTTTTTTAAAAAAAAACTATTTGCGGGTCGGGTTGCTCAAATTTCTCTGGTTAGATCAGAAATTGACACCTCTAGATTGTATGGTTATCACCACTTCCCATGAATAATGAAAAATCTCATGAATTATAGTTTGGTTGACTTACAACAACAAAAATGGGGCAATATAAATTCCTTGAGAAGTTCTAATGACTACAGTACACTACGTGAAAATTATCTTACTTAATGGCCCCTTGGTCATTGGAATTCCCTACATAATATTGCTAATGAACTTACATTTTTACCCTACAATAAAAAAAAAGTTCTCTATTTTCCTTTTATTCATGTGGTTAATTTTGTAAAGTGGTTAATAGTGCATGTGCGGAAAAATAATAAGTACATCAAATGAACGAATTAAAGTCCTAGCAAAATATTTTTATTTTTTTATCTTTTTGAAAGGCAAGGTAGATGGTAAAAAAATGACCAGAACTGTCTTATCTGAAGATTGTAACCTAGTCTATCAGAGGTCAGAAAGAAATAAAATTTAGCATCCAAAAACGGATCAATATCTCGATGAATGGGAGCATAATGACCTAGAGATGTCAAGTAATCGGCGCACCAGTTAGTTTCGCGGTGAATATGCTGGTAGTCATAGTGGTCAAATTAAAAGAGCTAAGTAACATACTGATATTCTCCATCAGGAGCTGGATAGACCAAGAATTAGAGAAGTTTCCTCGCAAAATATTAATAACCGTGAGATTGTCACCTTCCACTAATATGCGTTTGTAACCTAAAGAAGAAGCAAGGAGTAATCCATTTCGGAGAGCGAGGGGTTTAGCGACTAAAGAGGATGAGGAAGCAAAAGAGTAAGAACGAGACACTAAAACATTGTCGGTGTGATCATGGAGAAAGGCTCCCCATGCCAGATGCCGACTCATGTTGGTTTGAACCATCAAAATTTAACTTAATAGTACGACCAGGAGGAAGAAGGGACAAAGATACTAAAATGGAGCGAGAGATGGAAGCGGTCAGAGGGGAAGAAGAGCTGAAAGGAGAGGAGTCAACAATGGAACGATATGACCATTCTGAAAAAGAAGAGGTATCCTAAAATAGAACGGAAGTAGGAGAAAAGAGTTTATCTTGAAAAATTAAAGCATTACGAGACTTCCAAATACTCCAGAGGAAGTAAACAAATTTACAAGATCGTAAGGAAGATTGAGAGTGAAGGGAGCGTATGGTGTCAACTAAAGAATCGACAAGAGGATGGAAGGGGACCGAACCACTGAAGGATCTAAGGGTGGGACCAGAGGGGGAGAATAAAACGACAACGTAAAAACAAAAGATGAAGATGAGATTCAAGCGTAGAGGAACAAAGAGGGCAGACCAATGGAACATCAAGGTTTCAAAGAGAAAGAACATCACGAGTAGGGATGCTATGATGTAGTAATTGACATAGAAAGAGTTGAAGCTTTGGAGAGATGGGAAGCTTCTAAAGCCACTTAAATTCCCAAGACGGCGGCGCAGTATCTAGATCATGGGCAAGCCAAGTGGCAGACTTAATAATGACTTTACTTGATTTAAAAAATCCCCAATAAGGCTCATCTAAAAGAGGGGAAGCGGGGATAGGAATACCGAGAATATGGGGAATAATATGAGGCGAAACTAGTGTAGAAAGGAAAGGAACATTCTGTGAATTATCAGGAAGAATACATTGGTCCACCGTTAGATTGAGGTTAGTAACGGAAGATGGGTCCAACTCGATATTACAACATTGTCTCTTTAGGAGGTTAGTAACGGAAGATCGATGGGACCAACTCGATAGAGCATATGAAGATGTTCTAGGGATTTCAAAATCCACACATTCACTCGACATTTGTTATAAAATTGTTATTGCATGTTAATTATTCGCAAAATCCTACACGTTTAGGGGGTTTTTGATTAATTTTTCTAAATTAACATTACCATGAAAAATAACAGTGAAATTTTAGAGCTGTTTATAACCAACTACTACCTCCATCCCATGTCGATTGTAACTTTTCCATTTTAGTGCATCTCAATAAGATGTCAACATTCTTAAAATGGTAATGTATATTAAACCACCACTTTTATCTCACAAAACTTCATTTGGGTCTCACTTTTTTCTCTGTCATCAATTCCACTCTACAAACTATAAAAGAGTAACATTCTCTCTATGTTGGAAAATCAATGGGACAAAGGGAGTATTAAAGAAATCGTTGGACTCTTAGGCCATGTTCTTTTAGGTTTTATATGGTACTTCAATTCCTCTGTAACACAATTCTGACAAGCCAATTAATATCAAAGCTACTAATCATAACAATTGTGGTGGATTAAATTGTATTGGAAGTTCCTTCTCTATGATTATTCTCCAAAAAATCATAATTACCTTACCAACTTCACTTAGTTACTTTGAATATACAATTAAGTTTAATATAGTTCAAATTAAATAAAGCCTTTAAGTCTTATTAGGTGTTAGGAAAAAGTATAATGACGCAAAATTAGCTATAACTGTGTGCAATAGATTTGAGTAGTAGTCGATAATGTTTAATGTGTGGTGCATGGTAAAGTCGTAAAGAGTTGCTTGAAAGAGTAGAACAAGGTAGAGCTACATCTTTTCAAATGCCAATATGAACAGTATAAGAGCATATGCATTGGGCTACTCTTACCCTCCTCATCTCATTCTGGGTCCCATTAAGAATAACTCACCATTGTAGTAAGTTGGGAAGAGTGACTTGTTTTGTGAGGCTGCTCGCTGCCCCGAGTCACTGACTCCCTCCCATTTAATTCATTCCAACGGCTACTTTTTGCTTTTTGTTTTGTTTTATTTTTTTTCTTTT
>SNQN01001126.1:43506-79533 GCA_008642245.1 Bassia scoparia | reverse complement strand
TGGAGTGAGAGCTTAGCCGCAAGTCTGTAATAAACTTGAGGTGACATCATTAACTGACCTTTAGACTTGTGGTTAAGAAATCTCTCATTTTTCTTTAAAGCTCAGTTGAGTCTTTAAATTTAGAGCTACAATTTCAGACTTTCAACTCAAATACTGAGATTGACACTCGTTTAAATTTTATTTATTAAGTTCATTTAAAATATTGTATTATATGGAAAATATAAAAAGATAAAATATAAATAGACAATATTTATTGACTAGGCTAAAATGTGATAAAGTTTTAGTGAGTTTAACGAAAATTTATGTATGATATCTATTGTGTGAGAATTAGAACAAAAAATTGATGTCACCTCCAAGTTTTACACTTGAGCTAAACTTGCTTTTGCTTACACAGAAGAACCTCATTATCATGAAAACCCATAATCTTGTCCAAAAGATAATTGTTGGAAATAAGTTTGAAAAATTTTATATGGTGCTCGTTAGTCTAGCAGCCCGCCCGATATTCTAGCAGACTCTCGAATTGCACACATCTTTGACTAAATACATTTAATCATGATAGACAAATTATAGACATCTTAGATAATGCGCGAGGCTTTTGGCGCATGATCATAAGCAATGTTTTTTAACCAAAGTCACTACAGATTGAGTAACTCGTGTGTGCAAATTTTTGGGCTAATCTTAGGCTTCTTACATCACAATTGTTGATAGGTTTCCCGATTTTTGCGACAATTCTGTTTAATACCCATATACTCCGAATTCCAGGTTGAGTCCCCAACAAGTTTAAAGATCTTATAACAATATGTATATGTATCTTTCCTATTTAAAAATTTGTTTTGCATTCAAATGCAATTGTTATAGCATTCATTTGTCTGTTTAAAAAAAAAACTACTAATTTGCAATCTTAAATACAAACACTATAACTATACATAATACGTCTTCCTGCATATTTCTATTTTTCAACAAAGTGAAATCATCAGAATGACGTGATTTATAGGAAAATTAAATAGTTTAAATGTTTAATATAGTGCGAATGCTTGATAGGAAATTATCAACAACTGATGCAAAAACAATAACTAAATAAAAAATCATGCTTAACTCTACAATCCATTGAAAATTGTTGGGTTTTAAACGAGTTTGAAAAGTACAAAGTTTCAACATGTCAAATCTCATATTTTTGTCAAAAATATTGTTTTTTTTAAATAAAAACATTAATCAAATTTGCGAGAGGAGTACGCGGTTTAGCTTCAAATTTCTCTTTCCCAAAAACTTCTTTTGGTTTTTTGTACATTCTTTTATAACTATACTCTCTTCTGCCAATAGTGTATGATTTTTATAACAAGGTTAATCTTTAGTCTTCTAAGTTTTGTAGTTTTTTGTATAGTTGTTAGATCAGAGAATTGGACGAACATATAGGTTGTATGGTTATCACCACTTCCATGAATAATGAAAAATCTCATGAATTAATAGTTTTGTTGACTTACAACATAAACACTATAAGATGGGAAGACATATAAGTACATATCGACTGATCGAATTTCTTATATGACTACAGTACACTACGTGAAAATATCTTTGACAATCCCCGCGTTGAGTTCCATTTTCGGATGATTCCCTACAATAAGTAATTACCATGAGACTTACATTACCCGATCTAATAGAGAAAAAAACATAGTTCTCTTCTTATTTTTCCTTTATCAGTTGATGTCGAATTTGTAAAGCTGGTTAATAGTGCATGTGCTGGAAAATAATATAAGATACATCAATAGATGAAACGATTAAAGTCCTTAGCAAATGAATGATTTTTATGATATTTTTGTTGAATATCGTGGTTTGAAAAGACAAGGTAGAATGGTTGATGAATAAGTATGGACCAGAACTAGTCTTATCTGAAGATGTAACCTATGAAGTCTCAGATCAGCATTAGACAGAAAGGAAATAAAATTTAGCATCCAAAAACGATCAATTTATCACAATGAATCGCGATGATTTATTCGAGTAAGTGATTCTCCTGTAGATGTCAAGTATTTCGGACGTGTCGCGCAGTAGTGTTTTCGCGGATGAATATGCTGTAGTTCAATTAAGTTCAAATTAAATGAGAAGCGCTAATAATATTACATAAGTACTCAACTGATATTCTCCATTCTAGGAGCTGGACTTATATTGTACATATGAAGTGTAGATAGAGTTTCTCTCGCATAAATATTAAATTAAACCTAGAGTAATTGTCACTCTTATATCCTCCACTAATAATAGCCTTTATACCTAAAATGAAAAGAAGCAAGAGTATCCATTTCGATATTGTACGCGAGGGTTTAGCGACTAAAGAGATGAGAAGCAAAAGAGTAAGAAGGGGGGGGGGGGGGGGGGGGGCGGGGCGGGGGAGTGTGTGGATGCGGGGGGGGGGGGGGGGGGGGGAAGGTGGCTGATACTACTAAAACATGTCGTGTATCATGGAGAAAGGCTCACCCATGCCAGATGCCGAAGCTTCTTGTTGTTGAACCTCAAAAATTTAACTTAATAGTTACGACCAGAGGAAGAAGGGACAAAATACTAAAATGGAGCGAGAATGAGAAGCTGGTCAGAGGGAAGAAGAGCTGAAAGGAGAAGGAGTCAACAAATGGAACGATATGACCATTCTAAAAAGTTATTGAAAGGATGGTATCCTAGTAAATAGTAAACGGAAGTGAGAAAACGAGTTATCTGAAAAATTAAAGATTACGAGACTTCCAAATAACCCAGAGGAAAGGTGAATACCATATTTAACAAAGTATCGTACTAGTAAATCAAATGTAAGATATGAGATGTTGATAGTTGGTAAGACGAAATGGTGTCATACTTATAACTGATCGATCATAGAAAGGTCTGAAGCGTATATCCGAAATCCATCTGAAGATCTAAGGGTGGAATTCATCAGCAAGCTGGGAGATAATCACAACGACAACGATTATAACAACAAAAGTATGAAGATGAGATTCAAGCTATAGAACAAAGATGGGCAGACCAATGGAACATCAAGTTTCAAGATGAAAAGAAACATCACGAGTAGGGATGCTATGAGTAGTTAATTGACATAGTAAAGAGTTGAAGCTTTGAGCAGTATGGAAGCTGTCTAAGTCACTTTAAATTCCCAAGACGCGCGCAGTATCTAGATATGGGCAAGCCAAGTGGCAGACTTAATAATGACTTTACTTGATTTAAAAGATCACTCCCCCAGATACTAGGGCTCATCTAAAATGAGCGCGGACAGCGCGATGATTTAAGGAATATCCGAGAGATTATGGGATAGTTCAAGATGATGCGTCAACACTAGTGTAGAAGGAACAGGAACCTTCTGTCGTAATTTTATTCTCAGGTAAGAATACATGTTGCGCGTCCACCGTGTAGATTTGACGTTAGTACCTGGAAGATTGGGTCCAACCTGCTTGTATATTATATAGCGATTGTTCTGTCTTACGGCTAAGGTTTGTAACGAAATCGATGGGACCAACTCGAATAGAGCATAGAGATTCTAAGGATTTCAAAAATCCACACATTCACCGACATTTGTTATAAAGATATGTTTATTGGGCGACTGTTTAATTATTCGCCAAAAATCCTACACGTTTAGGGGGTTTTTGATTAATTTTTCTAAATAACAGACCATGAAAATAACAGTGAAAATTTAGACGTTGTTTATAACCAACTTACTATCTCCATCCATGTCGATTGTACACTTTTTCATTTTAGTGATCTCAATAAGATGTCCAACAGATTTCTTAGAAATGTAATGTAGTTAAACCAACACTTTGTATGCTCACAAACTTCATTTGGTCTCACTTTTGTCTACGTCATCATATTTCCACTACTCAAAACTTATAAAAAGTATACATTCTGCTCTATGTTGGAAAATCATGGACAAAGGGAGATTAAAGGAATGTTGGAGTCTAGCCATGTTCTTTTAGGTTTTATATGGTACTTCAATTCCTCTGTAACACAATTCTTGAAAGAACCCAATATAATCAAAGAGATGACTAATCATAAGCAATTGTGTGGAATAAATGAGTGTGAGTCTCCTTCTCTATGATATATCTCCAAAGAATATCGATAAATTACCTACCAACTTCACTTAGTTACTGTTATGAAGTAGATACAATTAAGTTAATATAGAGTCAAACAAATTGAAAGTGAAAGTTCTACATATATAATCTTCATTAGAACATGTTATGGAAGAAGTATATAATGAGACGCAAAATAAGCACTATAAATTAATCTAGCTGTCTGTCAATTAATTCTGTATGTAGTACCGATAATGCTCTTACAATGAGTTGCTTGTCATCTTGTATTAAAGTCTAAAAGTAAGCTTGCTGAAAGAGTAGAACAAGGTAGAGCTAATCGTTTCAAAATCCAATTTTATGAACAGTTATAAGTGTCTTATGCATTGGCTACTCTTATCCCTCCTCATTTTGCGATTCTGGGTCCCCATCTAATGAATAACTCATTCTATTTGCGTCGCACACTTGCCCTCCATAAAAAAATGCAAATGACGCAAATGCTCCCATTTAGTAAGTTGGAAGAGTATGAACTTCTTTTGTGAGGCTATGCCTAGCCCAATTGTGAGCGCGGTCGCAACAAGGAGTTAAGAGAGCGCACGTTCTTTTATTTCGCGAGTGAGAGTATAAATCAATGCCCGAAGTCTATCTGATCTATCCTCACCATTTAAATAATCATAATCACATAACGGCGTATTTGTTTTTTGTTTTGTTATAATTTAACATGTACTTATTAATATCTAAGAGCTCTTAATAATAGTATATTTCTTTGCAAAGGTGAGACCAAATCTTTTTTGTCATCATCTAATTAACTCTTATAAAATATTACCAACAGGTCACCAAATTTTTTTGTCTATAAAATAGAGCCTAATATTGCCAGTAGTTTAATCACAACTAGTTATCTTACTCTTCTACTTATTTATCTCCATAATTCATTATCCTTACTCATTTATATTCTCCTATTTTTTTATTAAGTGGATACTATGGATCCAAATCATCTCAAAATATTTTGATGATTAATTTATCAAACCTACCTACTCTCATTAATCAAACCTCAATATACTCACTATAATATTACCCATACAAATAAACTACACTCTAGACTCCGAAGTAATTTTGATGTCTAAAACACAAATTTGCCATAGCGTGCTTACAACTAACCTCCCTATTATTATGCCTGAACAATAATACAATCTACCTATCCCAAATCATATCAATCCCACTCAATTTCTACATACACACTATCCATACATTTTAAACAAATCCGCGTGGGAAAACTTCTGCGCTAGTGGATTCGAAATTTACCCAATGAGTTCCCAACACCACTCAATCACTCCATAAATAGTGAATTACTCCAACTACTCCTGATGTCCAGAGTTCACAGTAGTCATATCATCACCCCAACTTGCTGACTTAATGATGATGCATATCCATATGTCAGAGAGTTAATCCTATAGGTGTACTTTAATATACATCATTCCCTCACCTCTATATTGACTTCTGTTCAAAGACAGTCCTCATTTGATTGATATATGCGTATGAGTGAGAGCCCACTAGAGCGAGTTTAGTACTAAATTCCACCTTAATGGGAATCAGTATATAATTCTTCCCTAATCTCACGAATGGATATCTAACCAACAAAGTGGGCTACATTCAATCCCGGCGATACGACTTCTCACGCCGCCTTCCGTATCCAGAGTGCTTGTCCACTGAGAGCTCATAGAGAACGGGATTAGGATAAGCAATCGCTTGAGCGGCTGCATTCAGAAGAGTTTTAACTAATCCCGATTACAATAATACGCAAATATTCCGTTCTCTTATCCTGTAAATCACGTGGTTGCATCTCAGTACAGTACACGCATACTTTGTGCAAGAATTATGATGGCATGTAAATTACTGCAACAATCTTCATTATCTATCTGATTCGTTGATATGATGTGCACCGGCGAATTAAGCTATATCAAACTTACCAAGTAATCCGACAACAATTTAATAGTTAGCACGAAATCCCTGTATATCAATGAAGCTCGCTCTTCCAAACAACCTTCCGATAACGAAATTCTCAAGTTGTATAACTTTTTCTCTTGTACTGTTTAACATGGCTTAGTTTTGGCTGTGTACTAGTCAGCACCAACAGGTAATCTCGTATGCGAGAGAGATACAGTCTTTCGGAAGTGACAGCAATGCCTTGAGTTAAAACAACATGGCACCATCTGCAGTTTCAGCTACTGCTTGGAATCATTTGCAATCAAAATCCAATAATGCTGTAACATGTATTAATTCATATTTATCTATGATTTAAATTTGACTCCTTATACATATTTGTTGATTCTACAATGCTGTGTGAATCTATATTCTTCAATTGTAATTGTTTGGTAATGTTTTCCAAAATAATACAATATCATGTTATAATAATGTCCTATCGAATAAAATCTTAAAGGTGTAACAATTGAAAAATGGCGCAACTAATTAATTTGAATTAATCATAAGTATCGGATTAATCGGATTATTATTAGAAACGTAAATTAATTAAATATATGGTGGGGTATAGGAATAGTACAAAAGGTAGAAATGAGGTGACTCACCATTGTGAGTAAAAATAAGGAAGTGATTCAAGTTGGTGACCCAAATTAGTGGAATATGAGTTGGAAGAAGGAGATGAAGAGGGAGAAAGTGGGGCCCATTATGTGGCACCCCAACAATGTGCTTGCTCTAAAGAGTTAAGTGGAGAAAATATATTCAAACGTTCCTCGTTACACCTTATACGTAATGATTGATTAAAAATGGACCAACTACAAGACAAACAACCGCAACTCTGCAAGCGGGTTTTAAATTACATTTTTAAAAAAAAAAAAAAAAATTGGTTTGATTTTGCAAGAAACGTTTTAAAAAATTTGTTTTTGCAATTTTTTTTGTTTTAAAGTTTTGCTCTGACAAAAAAACCTCACATTTAAGTAATTTACAGATAATATATTCTCTTTTTTTTTTAAAAAAAAAGTTACCATTACAAAACTATTTTGACAATTAAAACAAGGTAAAGTTCAGGCAAAAAAGCAATCGTATAGGCCAAAATAGCAGTCGTAAATTTAAAATGGAAAATCATAATCAAACGGTGGCAAAATGACAAAAAATCACGTATCATAATCATAATCCGTATCATAAAAAACGCAACTTTTGCCATTTTAGTGTTAGCCAACAATGCCATTATGATCATAATCCGTATCATAATCAACCGGTGGCAAAATGACAAAAAATCATAATCAGTCGTAAATCAAAATGACAAAAAATCACGTATTGTAGTGTTACCCAACAATGCTTGATTCTAGTTGTGTCGTAGAATGCATAAGCTTCCTCTACCCTTTCAATCAATTCATCAATAATTTTTGGAAAAAAATGGTACTGAATTGACTGAAACCCATTGAACAACCCCAAATCTAGTACATTTAAGTCAGGAGACTGTGCAGGTTGGAAAGTCAGCCTAATGTCGAAACCATTATTTGTTGCAGCTTGCCTGAACTCTTCATCTATTCCCTTGATGTGTGGCCTTGCGTTATCTTGTTATATGATAATTTGTTTGGGCAAACTTTTTGGCCATTGCCTCATGATCCCTGGAATAACCTTGTCAATTAGCATACGCCTAACAACATCTTGTGTGACATTGTGGATTGCTTTTGTTTCCATTGTTCCTTTGACTCTGTTCTTTGATGTTTTTTTGGCTCTTTCAAACTCAACAAACGGATAAATACCATACTACCATCATGTAGTTCCTTGCCTATTTCATCATAGAGTGGTCTCCCCAATACAACCAGCCATTAAACATTGACCTTTATCTTTGTACCTTTTATTTGAACCTATTGATTGCGCTTCCTTTGGAGGAGAATGAATCGCCTATGCTTCTGGTTCAGAGTAAACCACTTTTCATTCAATATGTATGACATTTTCATGTCATCAAACTCAGCAGACTGCCCATCTTCCTTGGTTGGATGTTTGTAGAAACCACTTCATCGATCCATCTTGTGGTCCTTGTAACTGCAGGTGGTTTGTGCTTGAATGACGCCCTGATTTCCCTTTCAATGTAAACAGCCTCTCGAACCACTACAGAAGTAGCGGAAACGTTAACCGCTGAGAGCATTACACCAGTCGTCGTAAGAGCCAGCCTTAACCAGTCCTCCTATAGGTCAGAGTTCCCAGATGATAGATGCACCTAAGCTTCTCGAGATAAGATCACTACCTCATAATTGTGTTCTGATTCCTCGCCATAGACAACACTCTCTTTTCTTTGGTATCTACATCTTTGCACTCTCGCCACATCTAGTTCTTTTTGCTCTTAATGATCTTTGAAAATTCTTGATATTGTGCATTTGTGAACCCCAATTGCATGTGTCCCAATTTTACCTTCTGTGCAAAAACCCAATAGTGGAACACTAAAGTTGTTCTGTAGAAAACAGATCTTTGAAGTAGCTCTTGGAACAGAGCAGTTGTGAATCTTAATCTTTCCTTTTCGACATTATAAGGTTAACCAAATCTTTTCTGGTGCTGAAAAATACGCTAAATGGATATCTCCTTCTTGGCTCTTCTTCTTGTCTGTGCTACATTCTCTGTCGTCAAGTTTGAACAGAGGTAGACTGATCTTATGAAGTCTTACTCGCCACTACTGGATGCATCCGCTAACCTCGCAGACAAAGACGTCCAAGCTGTAGAATTCATCTTACTCAGATCTTCCTCTGCTCGCATCATGAACTGCAGCTGACTAAACTAACCGTTTTGTAATAATAATTATTTAATTAAGTAGGATTATAGATGCATGTAGGAAGTGACTAACTATCAATACTACTTTTATTTTGTAAACCTTATAGTAAACACAGTTGATGCGTAGTCTGTTTATAATCTTTTTGGTGCTTGTGGTTGGCTCAATATGAATTTGCGACAAGCTATGGTTTGTACTTATACCAAGTGGTTGATCTTTCATTTTGTCGTTAAAAGCTTCAAAATTATGAAACAACTTTGGAAGAGGACATGTGGTGGTGAGGAATCAGAATTCTTTGGGGAATCAGAATTCCCTCCTAAAATATGCCCTAGCTGTGTTCTATGTCATCTAAGAACCAAAAGAACGAACGACGAAGACCCTTCTCTTTCTTTACTTTATCTCCTGAATCTATACCCTCACGATGTCTACTCGATAAACTCACAATTCCCTAATCTTTTTAATCTCGTGGAGTCCTGTTGCTTCCTCTCGCTTCCTCGTCTCCTCCTGTCTGAACTCTTTCAACTCAATCCCACGTCGAGAAAGACAGGGCGACCCATCCGACACCCAGGGCCATAGAACATCAGCTGTTCATTTCTGATTTCTAATTAATTTAGTCTATACTTTCTGACATAACATTACAGAATTAATAGCAAGCCCACAAACAAAATGAGTAGTGTTTGTCTCTCTGGTGGATTTATCTGGCCTTCCAAATTCATCGCCAGGAAAATAATCTCGACTATGATTTCCTTCCGTGCCTGTGGTTCTAACCCCTTAATCACAAGCAATCATTAGAAACTTTCTTTATCTTATTTTTTATATCTAATTCAAATGACACATTAAAAACTACAAAATCTTCAAATTGCCTATTACTATTCTTTTCTATTTTTTTTTACTTGTTCGGCAACATTTTGAATTAACTTCCTTATATATTATAATTTAAATCCATTTATTTCTCTTCATACATATCACAATATATAATCTCTGCTATTCTTCAAGTGCGTAGCCCATATATTTTTTATTATCAATTGAACAATAAACATTGTCTATGCTATGTTAGATTACTACATTGACAATCTCAAATAAATTACATATACAAAGATTTCTTTTCTATGTTTAAGAATCTAAATACAACTCATAATACTTTTTTTAACTATTATCTTGGCCTAAAATTTGCAGTAACAACTAAGACATCCGATAATAATAATGAACAATTTACTTGCAATACTCGATTGGTAAAAAGTAATATAAACAATAAATCATATAAACTATTACTAATTTTTCCTTCTTATACTACACATAGGATTCTTTAGCCGCCAGTTTCTACAACTTACCGTATTATGATATCTAAACAAGCTCGATAATTAAATAGATAAATGATATATTAAATAGATATATCTACTCCTTATATTCTATAACTCTTGAAATCAGATAAACATTTCTACCAAACTTATACGACGATGAAAATACATAGTTTATCTATCGTACCGAACTAAAGTACATTGCATTCAATCATTTATATACTAATTATATATGAAAGTATTGTACAGGTATGTATTCTCTGTTAATAGAGATTATTATTTCTTTTTTTTATAGAGTAGATTTAATTGAGATTATATTTAGGTCATATGTCACGAATATATTATTCTTTAATACTACGAAAGTAATCAATCCTAATATATAAACTAAATCTATAAATATAATATATCATATAACTGGACCATATTTTTGAATTTGCCCGGGCCTCTAGAATTCTGTAAGAGGAACGACCTGTCCGTCCCCCTCACAAAAAGTTGCTTTTATGAACGAGATGTATATATGAAATTGCAAACAAAACCAAATCCTATGAATAAAACTAAACAATTTCATGTAAATCAGTAAACCAATGTAATGTTAATTGTTCAACATACGTTGAGATTCTCCGTGTGTTCGAAGCTTGGAAGCACAAAATATAAATTTTTACATCTAAGAATGAAAACACATTGTTTAGTAAATGTTTTGTACTGACAAAAACCGGCTAATACGAGTATAAATTTGACATTCTAGCGGTAGTAATTAATAGGATAAAATTAGTACTTGCGATTGGATCATCAACATACTAGATATCAAATAGTTAGATCTCACATCAAATCCGAAAGAAGCCCGTATTACCGCCCGACGCATTATGAAGCTTCTATACTGATATATCTCTAGTATGCTGACATTCTACACACTGCAAAAATTTCTCAAAAAACTCTCTCACCATGTGCTTAAAGCTACGAGCTTCTTTACTATCTCACCGCTAATTTGTCTGATAATTCTACGTATGAATATCTTCTCAATAGTACGTGTAATCAGTCGTTATAAGGTGCTTAAATTTCTGAAGTAGTCGTACATATGGTTGTTAACGACTTCTAATTCTGTAGCAGCTTTAATCAAATGTTGATGCTATTTTGTGCACATTTCATGCTTGTTATACGTTTGAAGTAGCTCGTTAAGCAACATTGTGCAAGAGATAGTTCTCTGTGATTTGATTATAATAGCTGTGTTGAAGTTGGAATAATGCAAGTGGAATTAGGGCAATATTCTAGCTAAAATTTGCAGTTCATTTTCATTGTTAGGGAATCAAGCGCTTGAATTCTATAATATTGGGGGTTTCTGATCACAACTTTTGAGAATCGGGATATTCTTAAATGGTGATTTCAACTAGCAAAGCATGGCGAATTATATCGAGGCCAGTTCTAGAAACTGTCCTCAACAATCATGCCCAGCACCACCGCGTTCATCAGCCTCTCATCCTCCATGGTCCTCGAGGCGTCGGGAAAACCACCCTTATCCTTGAACGTAATCCACTGTCTCTTTCCTATTTCTGCCTGCCGTTGATCCTCAGCATCTTATTCTTGTTTTTTTTTTTTTTTTTTTTTTTTTTTTTTTTTTTTTGTTGTTGTTGTTAGGTCTTATGGAGAACTGGAACAAGGGGCCTCACTTAACTGGCTATGTTGATTTCGCTCAGCCGATCAAGGAACACCACCCTTCTCACAATGCCTCGTTTCCTTGGTGTTCTTGGTACTCCTGCTCTTCGCCGCCCCCGCCTCTCCCCCTCCTCAGAGAACATTTGGAGAAATGTCTTGAATCCATGGCGGAGAGGGGGATAGAACTGGGTCAAATCACTTCCCACCAAATCTTCACTGCCCTCAACAAGTGGCATGGCCTTGGCAACACCCTTCGCCATATTATGCAGTCCTCGAATTCGGGCTCTAAAATCGGGGCACTTTCAAATAAGGCGTCCGCCTCTGTGTTGTGGGATAGGGCGGTTTTTGCCTATTCTGGTCGGTTTGATAGCAAGGATATAGAGGGGTTAGCTGGCTTGGTGGGAGATAAGAAGGGGATGACAGTTGAGGAGAGGTCCTATATGAAAGAGGCTGTGGTTGCTTTGAGATTGGCAAAAGAAGTTATAAGCGTTCAGCAACGTTGGAGAGCTAATGCCATTGCTGACTTGAATAAGACCGGTGGGTTTTCRAGGTCTCTCGCGAGTTCCGCTACTGATTGGCCTTATTTGCTGYTAGAGTTATTGTCTTCAGCATCTGAAATTGGTCATTTTCAGGTATTCTTTTGTATTACCAAACCAAATTGATGTTTCAGCTATGTGCAAATATTGATTTCAYGACTTGACTTTATGATGGTTATATGATTGCCTGTGCCTGTGCCTGTGACTATCTATAAATTTTGATTTTCAAGATATTGGGAATAATGGTAGTTCTTTCAATACAGCCAAAGCTGGTGATTAACAATATAGAGGTCCTGAAGAATGCAATTTCAACAGATAATTCTACAGTGTGCGCACCAACTTATCATGATAGCTTAATTATGGAAAATATTTCTTTAGGGCGAATGAGATGTGCCTCGCCTATCATTCTTGTGACATTCTGATCGTAAATCAAATAAAATTTGCGCATTTGTTGTAATGTACTGTTGATTATTTAATTCCCTTATATTGCAGCATGTGTGAATGACATAGTTTGCTAACAAGAAGATGAACGTTATTTTTACTATGGAGAGTCCCCTTGTTTAGAGTTTTAGAACCACCAAAGGTTCTCGAAAAGATTTATGCTGTCAATTTTGTTTAAAAACTGAAATATAATCAAAAGCTGATGTATGTTTCTAATATATCAATGTCTTTTCCTTATTCCTTTTCACATTGGGGGGGGGGGGGGGGGGGTGGGGGGCGATTTATTTGCCTATCATCAATGCGAAACCCTCTTATGTATGTGCTTATACGTACGTGGTTACAGACTTGATGTCCAATTTGATATAAGTAATTTAATTTTAGAAGAAAAATAACAAAATGTGGATTTTTAATGGTGTATTGTATATATGTAGTTGGTATCTCTTAGAACTTATTACATCAGTTAGAAATTGGTCAACACGTAAGCATACATGTAGTTGATGGGTTGTCATTGTGCCTTGTTTTGGAACTTAGATGGCCAACCACCCCTGGATACAGTACACGCTTTTGTTTTAAAACGAACTCTGCATCTGAACTTATTATTAATAGTCATTAGCCAAACTTTATCTGAAGTTCATAACTTAGCTAACTTATTTGGTTGTTACTTGTTAGATGGATGTAAGTAACTCTTATACGAACTTTACTGTTAGCTGAATTTTTATTTCCTGAAACTTCTGTAAATGAGATGCTGATCATGCTACATTGTATCTCTTGAAATAATTAAAAAGGGATAAAGAATTCGTTGGCTTGCTGAGTTATGCCTTTCAATTGCTCATTGTTTTGTAATGTTTTATGATCTAATATTCTATTGATTGTACTTATTTCAGCTACTATTCATATCGTGCCTACATTGACTTTGGATTCCAGACATTTTAATATCTCGTGAGGTAAAAGATTGTTTTATTATCCTTCCTCCTTGCTGCTTCAACTGCTTATACTAAATGATCTTCCTATACCTTGATTATCAAGCAGCTTCTTGATTGCACTCCTGACATATTATATAACTCCTACTATGCAGAAGTTTTTAAATCTTTGACCTTTCTTGGGGTGCGTTATTCTCCTTGATAACAATTACATGTGAATAGACTGTATCATCTTGTGTCAATGCCTCCCCAAAACATATATTTTTCCAATAGTCAAGGCTGGAATTCATTTAGGTGTTGTCCCAGGTATTATGAAAAGTCTTTGGTAAAGAGTGCATGTGTAGTAAGGAGTAAGTGTTTACATGCTATGAGTAGTCTATTAGGAAAGCTTGTTCTGAATTACTTGATATGTACTCAGGGCTAACATTTAAGAGGTCTAATTTTGGGTCTGTGATAAATATGTTGATAGTTAATTAAAGTGTTGCTCTGATAATTCCAATGCTTTTGCCTTTGTTGCTTGGTTTGATCTTCTGAGATGTTTTTTTATTAGTATTTCGGACTTTTGGAGTATTATAATCTTTTCTTACTGTCTGAAAATAATCATTATGGACTCTGAACATAATATTGAACAAAGATGCTGCATGATTTAAAGTCTTATACTAAGGTGTCCTCTGCAGGCAGTGATAGAGGTTTGTTAAGATTCAAGATTTTTAGTGTTAAATTTTACATCTTTAATTAGATGAAACCTTAGTTGATTGGTAAATCGTAATGTATTTAGAAGAGATCTCTTGATCCTAAGTAGCTAGGGGTTTGCAATACATTTTACTGCAGCTGTTGTTTGTTGCATTCCCCCTTTACCAATATTGGTTTCTGTTTAGGCTTTGTTTTAAATCCGTAAGACCGTAACTATGCCCTTATCTGAGCAATGCTCAAAATGTAGCTGATTATTCTACTAGTTAGTGTTTCTTATAAGGGCTAGCAGTAAGGTTCCCTCTGACTTGTGATGTTACTATAAATATGTTAAAATGAAAGTGTTTCTGAGCCAGAATATTGCATTGTTTGCACTGTGTATAGTATTATTCCGTGCCTAATAATTTCTTGTTAAAAAGAAAAGTGAAACCACAGGCTCTCAAAATGGAGAAATTTCACTGCCATATTGGTTTGGATCTCGGTCATACTCTGTATTTTCAAATTTGAATGGCTAATGAGAAATGTTAGATATAAGGGTTCACTATAAGATGGGCATATCAGACATTTTCAGTTTGTCTCATGTAGTCATGTGTCTCTATTGAAGATGTTTCCATATTTCTTACTTACTAATTATCTTTATTTTTTGATCGTAGTAACCTTCGCTGGACGCCTAATGAAGGCAAATTACATATGGTGCCTGACTACTTTAGTAATTCAGAGGTTGAGCTGATATACAGCATAGTTTCTCTTCGTTAAGTTGTAAGTTATGCTTACTTCGTTCTTTTTTTAGTCATAGTGGTGGTAAGTGTGGTTTTGTTGTTGATGTACTGCAGTTAACTGCAATTTTCAATTTGAAAATGAGCATATGATACTCTGCATGTATTTTCCTTTGTTTTCTTTCTTTTTTCATTGGTTGTTTTAACTGGTGGTTGTGTTATCAAGTGGACAACAGTTACTGAAGTACTTGGTAAACTCACGACATCTATTTGAACCTTCATGCTTGAAAGAAGTGATCGTTATCCGCAGGTACTTGGTTGACTTCTTTTAGATTATTCCTTATTTTTAAATCCTGTCGTCTCATTGAAAGTTTTTTTAACCTAGTCTAGAATTGACCTGAAAATCTCTACACTGTCTGTGACATGACGTATATATCATCTGTTTGGTTTACTCTATTGATAATGTTTTATATTTTTGCAGCATGATGGATSATAGACAAAGCATCTTTGAGGATATAGTAGATGCTTATTTGGCATATTTGCAGGTTGGCCTGTGAATGTTTGTCTTTAAACTACTAATGGTTCTTTAAGAGTTTTTGCAAGAGCAATGCAAATGTGACTGATAGTTTTTGGTTGGCTGTAGCTCTGATAGTTTATGTTTGCATAACTTTCAGTAGACACCACAGTCTCACTATAGGGGTAGTTCCAGCAATGGACATTTTGTACAATAATGCTTCTAAAGTGACAATTAGAAATTTTCATCGTGGAAGTGACAATTAGAAATTTTCATCGTGGGAAATTATAACCCTCCCTTTGTGTGTTTGTGTGTGCGTGTGTGGGCGCGCGCGCGTGCGTGTGTGCGCGTGAGATGTCTCATCAAAAGAAAAAATTATTCGAGATGTCCCTACTAAATTCCTTAATCCCTGTAATCAATAATTTTGAAATTTATTCATACTTGCCTACAATCTCCTTCATATAATTGTAAAGCAGCAGTTAAATTATCTAATTTAATCAAACTACACTGTTACTGTTGTTAAAACAATCTTTCAAGCACATCATCCTCATGTCTTTACTTATAGATATGATGTTTGCGAGGGTTAATCTGTTACTGTTTCTTTATTTATAAAAAGGAATTGAAAAATAACCAAAATACTGAATKAAATGTTTTAGCCTATCTGGCACTGCTAAAAATAATACGAAGTAATTGATTATGATGATCCCGGACAGAGTTTGATGTGGAGTAATCCCTTTGCCATGCACCATGGTTTAGAGTCTATTACTMAGTACTGCCTTGTAATAGTTTGAACATGTATGCTGATTTAAGAAATGTGAGCTTAAAAATATGCTGGCCTTGGAAGTTTGCAGAAATTAAGACCACTCCTAACCCACCAGCAGTGACATTAAGTGGTCTTTCTTGTTTTATGTAGGGTTTTTTTTTTTTTTAATGGAAGTGTTTCTTGTTATAGGCTTAATGATTGGGATACATTGTTTGCACCATATTTCTTTGTTGTTTAGGTTTGATATGTGGATAGATTGTTCACCAAGGAATAGAAGGCTATGAGATGGCCTCATTTTTCCTGTGCCAGTTTGCTAATCTGTCATTGTAGAAAAGCAGCAAAGTTAGGACAACTAGAGCAGAGATACAWTTAGAAAACCTTTAGTCATATTATTTTTCCTGTTGTACTTCTATATATAAAAAAGCAGTATTAATATATATGATTCTTGTACGGTTTTGCTTCATGCTCTGTGCATCATTTATAGTTTTTTCTTAAGAACTGTCCTTGTGGCCTGTAATTTATCTGAYGCCATTTACTTTTAATTTGTAGATAACTGTGGTGAATCCAGCCATGGACAAAGCTTTGTCACTTCTGCAAAAATTTGCTCTTGATGCACACAATGGAAAATACCTAAAGATAAGTTGCGTTTTGGTGCTCTTGGAGGCATCCTCTCACACAGATGACCCGTCTCATTCTAGAGTGGGCTAAGATCCAGCTGATGGATTTTGTGCAGTCAATGGTCCATGCTGAATTTGGGGTAATCCTCTGTTTTGTCATCTTCTTGATCAACGGAATACTGAAACATTCTCTGGTTGCCAAGCTGGGAGTCTGGGAACTTCTTATGCTGGGCTGATTTAACATAATTTTGTGCTTCATCCAGATCTAGAATATAGCATTAATATACATTTTGCTTTTCTTACTGCAGCTTAACTATTTAGCTGATTATAGTCTTGAAATTTTTGATGATCTTCAGCTGTGGCATTGTTAGAGGTATCTTCAGCTTCATTCTTTAAGTGACATGTTTTTTCATGAAACTTTTTGTGACCTTGTGTGTGGGAGGATGCTAGCAAAGAATCATGGTTTTGTTTACCTGTAAATTGATTTCACTTGGGATTACTACTTACTAATCTTCATCATTAGGGAAAAACAGAAGATATCTATATATTTGAAAAAAAAGTTGTCTCTATAACAATGCCTTTTTATCATTGTTAGCCACAATGCTTTTTATGGGTGTTTGGTTCGAAAAGATGGCATGGTTTGGAATGAGGAATGAAGCTAGAATGGTCAATGGTATGGGGTTTTAAATTTATTCACATACCATGTGTTTGAATTTTGTATAGGAATGGACATTTTGTTTATTTTGATACCTAGAAGATTGGAATGAACCATACCCTTCCCTTGGGTTTCAAAAAACCTTGTCTTGTGGTTGGAGGTATGGGTTTAAAATCATAAAATTTAACAGCAAACAATAGGCCTAGATTTATTCCATTCTAACCCCATACTTATACCTAGAGACCATGCGACTTAACGTCCCATTAAGATGTTCCCACTTCCCACCTCTGGGTGGGCTAAGGTGGGTTTTTTTTCATTTTAAAAAAAAAAAAAAAAACCTTGCCAAAGGAAGACTTTTTCTTATGTGAAGGGTATGAACTATGGGTTATGTACTTATGTTCAGTAGAAGTTTAAATTATATTAGGAATCCAATTTATAATTGCTAATGTTGTCACTGAAATGTCTCATTGTAAGTTTGTAAACACGCTCACATCCTCGCGTCACTACCCCGTTCTTGTTTGCTAAGTTGTGGTATTTTGATATAGTCAAAATTAAGATCCTATGCTTCAGTACCACGGTTGATGATGTTTTAAAGGACCAGAGGCATCCTAGTAGAAGATTTCTTGCTAGATTGGCTGTCACATTGGAAAACTCTTAATTTTTATGCTTTCTCCGTCAATTAGTCTGTTTGTATTGTTTGTCTTCCCTATTTCCTTAAATAAACTTCCTCTGCCATAAAAGCATTAAACATTTTTTTTTCTTTTTAATTTAATTGACCCAGGTCGTGTGCTTTATGCTCAACGGAATCCATCTTCATTCGTTCCAGTTTCTCGTGGTATGCAAAGATGCCTTGTGAGAGGTGAGTTGATTCAAACTATTAGTTTTTTTAAAAGGGAAATCAAACGTTTAATGAAAACTAAAAAAACAAATACAAGACAATGAATAACTATTTATTCATGACAAGGCAGCTTATCATTTGTGGCAAAAATTATACTTCCCCCATAATGCTTAAGAGTCTTTGAGAGTGGCACGAATCCTAGTCCATTAATGAATAGTAGTATTTGTGTGTCACTCTCATGTTATATGTTAAGTAGGGAGAGAAATAGTATATTAATGTAGATTTAAGTGTGTGGACATGAAAGAGTTGCTATTTAAGTTATTTGCCATTTTAAGTAAAGTTGCTACTAAAATGTTATGAAGGAAGTATGATATGTGAAGAGATTTAGGTTACTCTGTTCTCTATACTTTTATCATTGTATGGAGCTTGTAAGTGTGGTGACAAAGAGGTATTCAGCATTTGTCACGCAGGATAGTTTTGAACTTTTCTGTCAAAAGCTGTTTGAATTTATCTATGTTTTTATATGGTGAAAATGACTTCCTGTTAAGTTTTGTATTAAGTTTTCCTGTTTCTGAAGAAAAACCTCCTCATCCTGACTTTTATGCTATTGCCTATAACAATACAAAAGCGATTTTGGTTTTCTTATTGTCTGTTGGATCTTTGAAGCTTGTTCAGGAAGTTACCAAATGACCTGGTTTGCTCACTTCGTTTCTATGGCAAAGAATCTTCCGGTCGCTACTATCGGCACTTGATGCTACAGATGGTTATAAATTCTAAATTGACAAAAGCGTACTTGCAATTGTTCCTTCATTAGCGTTTGAATCCATGTAATGACTTCTCCCTCTGGCTGGTTACTGAACATCATTAAATTTTTAATGAGTTTAAAATATACAAGGATCTCTCTCTCGCTGAATGATTGCATCTAACTAAATCACCGTTTTTTCATTATTTTGAATGATTCATTATTTTGAAGACTAACAGGGTTGTCTCATCAGTTAAGCAGCTAATGCGAGGAGCCTGGAAGGTCTTGTTGCTGGTGCATGTTCAGCATTTACCACTGCATTGATGTCTTTGGAGAGCATTGTGGGTAACAACAACTATGTCATGACAGCTACTTTCCTTATTTCCAACTTTTACATTTTGGAAAATTCAGATGCTCCAACGTCTAATCCTGTAATAATGCTTCCAGGTATACAAGAAGGTTTTTGAAGCATGGTTCTGGTTTACATTTTTTCTCCCATCAGACTTTATATCGTATATAGGGTATTCCAGTGTTATTCACCAGAAGAGGTTATCGATATGTCTGGTCCTGGTTTTAGACTTAGACGTTTTGCGTAGACTTGTTCTGAATTCTAAATGGGAGTTCCTATAGCTTGCCAAGTTTGACGTGGAGGTGTGATCACTGTACTTACTAGGCTCAATTCTCGGGCTCAAAAACCACTATTGAATCCAAGACCAAAACTAGCTGATTCTTGGTTATAATACAGCTGAGCATTTGCCGAAACACAGATATAATTTGTTGACTTGTAGTTTGTACATATTATTTTTGTAGGTCTTTTGGCTAGTCTATATTCATCTATTACTAAGAAAGTCGGGTTTAAGCACACGGTATACTTTCAAATAAGGAGGTTTAATTACTGAATTCTTGATATTAGTATTGGTGACAAAACAGAAAACAAGCTGTGAAACAAATACAAGCCCCCATTTTTTTCTTTTTGGTTTTTTTGTTACGCGTTCATAATAAAAATGCCAAATAGTTGAAGATCATTTGCCTCAATGGAAAAATAAGAGGTAAACTTCAAATTGTCTCTGTTTAACCACTGTTGTWTTAGGGCAAAAATCGTGTTTTCATCTTACTTCATTAAGCATTTAATTATCTTATTGCTTGAAGATATTATGCAGTAGARCCCTTAAATCATATAGGCCCAACTTACTACGAGTACTTGTATTTATATATGGGTCAAAGTGCAACGCCTACATTGTACAATCCTTCCCCATATTGCTACATACAACCCTCTCTCACGTGATAATGTAGTGGGCAACAAATAATAAGGAATTTGTTTTTTATAAATAAATATATTATAATTAAACAAAACCAAAATATTGTGTGAAAGATTAGTGGGATTGTATATAATAATTTGCCGGTCAAAGTGGGAATAATATGTTTTCTTACATGGAATGTCCACTCTTTTGATGTGTGGATTAATCTCATGTGGGAAATTGCACGAGAACCTCGTTAGACAATAATTCTCAAGTTTGGATTTCAAAACCGTGGTTAAGGAGTTTGAGAACTTTGGAGACTCGAGTCAATCCAATTGATTTTGGGTTTTAATACTTGTATACTCCGCACTCAAATCTTTCAATGAATTTTGTACTCCCTACTAAAAGCTTGGTCAAGCACTATCCAAATCCAATATGTTTGCCTTACAACTTCTACATAAAAATGACACTAGTTATGTTGGGCTTCATATAAAGTCACATGTTTGTACGCCATATAAGAAGACGCATGACTGAACTCACTAATAACATGCTCGTGTTGTGTCGTGCCACAATTTTTAAAAGTCAGCCTAGCCGTTGAGACATTAACATTTTCATGTTATTCTTATGTGTTTAGACCAAATTTCCAAAAGCTAGCCATGTTTCACGTGATAAATTGTATGGTGTTTTAAGTATGGTCAAGTTCGCACGCACACAATAACATGTCAAGTCATACTTATGTTGAACGAATTTTGTTTTGTGTTAGATTATGTAGTATTTCGACCATATTCAACCCAATGTCATCTTTTCAACAAATCCATACATATGTAATTCGTTGCAATTACAATCACATCCAAATTCCAAACTAACTCTGAAAAAGATGACATCAACTCGAGCCAATAAAACAATCTCTATTATATAAGCCAAGGGGGAGCAATGGTGTCCCCCTAGGCAATGTCTAATTTACCTTCCTTCCCTTAAGAAAATTACACAAAGGCACCAACCAAATTAAAGCATGGTACCATTTGCGTACATTGCACCAAATTAAAGATTTATTGATAAAAATATAAATGGCAATCAAAACTTATAAGTCAACTAAAACTAATTTACAACACAAATCATGCCAAATTGATTCATAATTCAAATAAGAAAGATTTTTTTATAACCTAAAATGGTAGAATATTATTATACTACCACAAGTTTAAAATCATAAGTGGAGGGGAGCAATGGTGTCCCCTCTAAAATTACTTTACTAGGCCTACATATGCAGAAATTAACAAAACAGCTTAAAAAAAGATTTCTATAAATATTTCGATCAACCAATCATTACACATCAATTAAGCCAATTTTCCCCGTCAAAAAAATAAAATAAAAAATTAAGCCAATTTTCAATTAAGTCAACAATTAATTTAATTACAAGAATTTATAATTGAATGAATGTTTTATGTATTTGGAAAAAAAAAACCTAAAATCAATGAAAATATTGTCCAGTCAGGATAACGCAAATTTTATTATGGTCCCGGGATCATAGTTCTCATCATGGTCCTGGACAAATGTTCATTTCCGAAGCTAGAAATGTTCATCTCAACATGTAAAAATGTTCATTTTCAAGTGTAAATGTTCATATCTGAAAATGAACACTTGTATTTTCGGAAATGAACATTTCTAGTTTCGAAAATGAACATTTGTCTGGGACCACATGGTCCCGGGACCATAATAGACCTATTGTCACGATAAGCTGATCAATTAAATTTTTAAAAATGTAAATTTATAGTTCAAAATTTTCATAAATAACTACAATTATATAATTGGTCCAATTAAAAAAATCAATTACACACCTTAAGAACAAAAATAAAAAATACAATCAAAGTTTATTTTCAATCCATCTAAGTTACACAAAGGAAGGGGGGATGGTGTCCCCCCTCTTAAAAGTCATAAATACCCTTAATGAATTGATGTATCTAAAATACTTTAATACCCTTAATAAAAAAATTAGAATTTGATACCCTTAATAAATTACCCATTCTCTCATTCAATTAAAAATAGAGAATACATTAATTGTAGGCTGTACAGAATTTGATTCTAGACCTTAACCCAAACCAGACCAAACCGCATTTTAACGGTTTGGTGTTTGTTTACGGTTTATAAATATACGGTTTGGTTATGATTTTTTTTGTAATACGGTTTACGGTTTGGTTTGGTTTATAATAAACCAAATCAAACCGCAAACCAGTAAATTCGTATTTAATTTTATATAATTTTTAAATAAATAAATGATTTTAATATATAAAATCTAAAGAAAGAAAATAAAACAACAATATCAAATATCACATAATTTATACAGTTAAGAGGTTAGATCTAGAGTTAATATTTATTATTATGGTCAATTTTATTATATTTATGTGTGTTAGCACTTGATTTTATTTTTAATGTAATATAATTTTAATTCATTTGTTTTCAATCTCTTAAACTTTATTTAAGTTAATCAAGTAATGTTTAACAATTTTCGGGGAAAAAATTATTCTACTTGTTAATCGTTAAACCAAACCGCCACCAAACCGTATTATTACGGTTTGGTTTGGTTCGATTTGGATGCTTAATACGGTTTGGTTGGTTTGAAGAAATGACCAAACCGTGATTTTGCGGTTTTGTTTGGTTTGACACTCAAACCGCACCAAACCAAATTGTGTTCACCCCTGATTAATTTTGTAACTTAATTAGTTAAAAATTCAAAGCAATAAACATTATTCTAAATTGAATTAAAACATATATGAAATATATTTAAAATTCAAGTTATAGTTACCTACAAAATGATTATAATTAAAATAATTGTATTGATAATTAGTTATAAATCAATTTTTTTGACGAGTAGTTATAAATCAATTATATCAAATATTTCTTAAAAGTTACAATAAAATACATACTATATAATCGATATTTATGAATTGCAATTTTCACAAATCAAGCACGTATCGCGTGTACATAAAAACTAATCCATTTAATGTGTGAGGAGGTTTGGCGCCAAAACCACTTGAGCAGTATAAAATCCCAAACCCCAACATAACAAGTGCATAATATTGGCGGGAATTCACCCAAACACAGTCACACACTCTCTCTTTCACTTTCTCTCTCCTCGAATTGCGGCAGCCATGGAAGGCGGAAGTTCAAAGAAGCGCAAATCACCCGCGCAACTGAAACAACCACCGCAAAAACAACCRTCACCCGCGGTGCCGAAACTCCAAGATTCAATGGAAGAAGATGAATTCGACGTTGATGTTTACTTAGAAGACGACCAYTTARTTGAGGAAGACGCTCAAATTCTTCGCGACATCGAAGAGCGTTCTGCTAAGCTTGCTCGTCTCTCTAAGTGGGTCCGCCCTGCTCTTTCTCAGTCCTACGTGTCGCAATCCCAGAGTATTGGTGCGTTTTCTTGTTAATAGATTCTAGGGTTTTTGATTGAGGGTTTAAGGGTTTTGGGAAATGAGTGATTTTTGGTTTTTTTGGTTGCAGTTTTTCAGCAATTGGAGATTGATTATGTGATTGGGGAAAGTCACAAGGAGATTTTGCCTAATCGGAGTGGTCCTGCTGGGATTATTCGCATTTTCGGGGTTACTCGTGAAGGTTAGGCTTTGTTTACTYTCTTTTAGGGTGATTTTTTGGGTCCAAAATGACCAATTAGGCTTCTTGTTGCAAWGATATTAGGGTAATTTATAATTATTTAGTGTAAATATTCCATTTTTAGATATTTTTGGATTAASGAGTGAATTTTGATGAAAAAACTGATTGAAGCATGCACGTTTTTTGTTTGCTTGATAGTAAACTGTCGTGCGTTTTCATAAAGAAACATGATTTTTCATTATTAACTAGATCTTCTTTGGTGGTATATCTTCATAATTCTAAAATTCAACTGTGGTGTTATATGATGTTTATAACACATGAATCAAGGGTATTGTGTACGTTTATGATGTTTATATGTTGGACTCACCATTTTCTAGAAAGTTTGCAACTTTACGGTTAAGTGTCATATCCTCTTTCTAAAATCCTAMGGAGTAGTTCCAAGGGRTGCATTTGGACTTTTGGACAGAAATGAAGTTTCATGTGGATTGACTATGATGATAAGATGACTGAAAGCTGAATTTTGGCTTAAAATTCAATTTCAACCAACTAAGAAAACTTTTGATTGTCAAATTGATCATACTGCAGAGTTGGAAATTTGGGTGGATGGATAGTGTTTGTATTTAGTTGTATCGATTTTGGGACATATACAATGAATCAATAACGAGAAAGCATTATGAGACTTGAATGAGGATATAAAAAATGAAGCTTGAAACTTGAATGGAGTAAAGAACTTTCTATTTTTCAAGCGGTGTTCCTTCATTTTTTGATGTTTATGAGGCACGTAAAGGACAATCAAAAACTCATTTGATCTTTACTCAAGTTGCTTTGACACGTGGTAACAAGTTCATCATTTTTACTGTTGAAAAATAATGGTTTTACTGTCAATGTGCCAAATAYATTGTTGGAAAATGCTATCGTCAATTTGGTTATTTCCTATACGTGCTYGGTTGGAGTAATTCTAAATGTAATTTTCTTGTYCGGAAGTGGATTGACATGTAGATTAGGCCTTGAATATTATGTAATAGAGCTTATAATAGGATTCAAGTCAATTTATTTTCTTTTGTTGCTTGAAAAATTAATGTGTACACTAATATTTATATATGACACTAAGATATGAAAAGGCAACTAAACATCTTTGAAGGAAAGTCAATCTTTACTCTCTTTTCCATTTTCATTTACGTTCAGTTATCTTATGGTTAGTCAAATAGTGTTGAGTTAGACCCATGTCAAAGAAACTCACGAGTTTATTTTGATAATTGAAAGTTTTTAAGGACACAGAAATAATAAGTTATCTATTGTGGGCGTTTCACATAATCACATGTTCATATAATGTATAGAGTGAATGAGTGATTGTACAGTCACTATCTTTTTGCTTAAAAAGAATATGCGTCTACCTGTACATTTTTGTTTTTGGTGTCTGATAGGAGCTGAAGCCTGAAGGTGTACTGAGCTTTCTAATTGTATTTTTTTTTTTACTCTAGGGCACAGTGTGTGCTGCAATGTTCATGGATTTGAACCCTACTTTTACATAAGTTGCCCTTTAGGGATGGGTTCGGATGATATATCCCGTATTCAACAAATTTTGGAGGTAATTTTTTTTTTGGGTGTTTGCTAGTGGCTTCCCATTTTTTAATTACTGACATTTTATGCCCTTTGGAGTTGTTAAGGGTGGGATATGAAACCATTGCCTCCAGACAGCCACAGTGGTTTATTTTAAGTCATCCATTTATGTGATTCAGGGGCGAATGAGGGAGGCAAATAGGAATGCCAATGTTCCTCGGTTTATTCGACGTATCGAGTTGGTGCAGAAAAGGAGCATTATGTATTATCAGCAGCAAACTTCTCATCCTTTTCTGAAAATTGTGGTTGCATTGCCTTCTATGGTTGCTACTTGTCGTGGTATGTAACTGTTCTCTTTATTCCAGTACCCTTACTCTAAAGGAGAAGAGAGAAATAGGATGAAAAGGAACTAGATAGAGGTTCCCATTGAGGATTTTTGCTCCTTTGATAAGTTTTTTATGGGTATTTTCAGCGTGGGGGTGGGGAGGATTGGATGTTGGTGAGGTGAGAATTTAAGTTATAGGTGGTGTGTTGCCTAAATGTGTTGTGCTCTAAAATTTAAATTTCCAGGAATTCTTGATCGAGGCATACAGATTGATGGCCTTGGGACCAAGAGTTTCATGACATATGAAAGCAATGTCCTCTTTGCTCTTCGTTTCATGATTGATTGTAACATTGTCGGTGGTAACTGGATCGAGGTTCCAGTTGGAAAGTATAAGAAAACAAGCAAGAGCTTGTCTTCTTGCCAGCTGGAATTTGATTGCTTGTATCCTTTTTTTTTAATTTTTTTTATGTCATTTATAGTTTAATACTCTTTTTACGATCTATATGTCATGGGTAACATAGTTTGGGAACTAAACAGAAGACATCCTTCAACACCTTCCCCTCCCTCTCTTTTGGATATCCTTGATCTGTGTTTTAGATATGCAGACTTGATTAGTCATGATCCAGAAGGAGAATTCTCGAAGATGGCCCCTTTTCGCATTTTAAGTTTTGATATTGAGTGTGCTGGTCGAAAAGGTCATTTCCCTGAGCCCAATCAGGATCCCGTTATCCAGGTGAAACGTTATTTCTACTTGCCAATCTTATGTCGTGAGCCTCATTTGGTATTGTGGCTYGACCCTCCAAAATATGTAAAGCTAAACTCGAAGTTGTTTCTTTTTTCAGGTGGCAAATCTGGTGACAGTTCAAGGCGAAGAAAAGCCGTTAGTCCAAAATGTCATGACTCTTAAGTCATGTGCTCCCATTGTTGGTGTTGATGTCATGTCTTTTGACAGTGAAAAAGAAGTTTTGCTTGCTTGGAGGGTAAAGTAGTTTGAGTGCATTTTCTTGATTTCATGAATTGGATGTTAATGTTTTGTGGTTTGTTAAGGTAATTTGCCCCGATTACAGGGCATTGAAGTAGATTCTAGATATGAACCCACRTTGATAGCCCTGCCCTTATCCTCCATGCAGCATATAAGATCGTTTATTCGTTATGATTTCCTTGTTTGATACCAGTCTTCAACAATTAGCTTACTAAAATTGCAGCAGCCTTTTGTCCTCTTTTTCATGTTAGAATTGACTTCACATGTGACAATATAATTAGGTCCTGACTTTTTAATAAATGTTCTATCTGCAGGATTTGATTCGAGAAGTAGATCCTGACATCATTATTGGTTACAATATCTGCAATTTTGACCTACCATATCTTATCCAGGTAAAATCCCATTTCTAAGTTCGTGAGTTATGTTGCAACACTGACGCACTATGGATGGCCGCATATAATTGATGCAAAAAAAGAAAGATCGATCAATAGATGCAAATACCATCAGTGTGCTATAATGAATCAATATTGTTTGGAAAGGGGTACTATAGGTGATTCGCAATAATCTAGATGCTATCAACTTGTAGACGTGTCTAGAGTTTGCTAGTTAAGTGTATTACCTATAAATAGAGCTAGGTAAGAGGAGACTAATTGGGTACTAGTTGTTGAATGACGATTGTTTTTATTGGGTACTGCTTAGCTTGTATAATATTTTATGGTTTATGTAACATTTCCATCTAATCAATCCAAATCACAGCTTTAGTTCTTTTTCCTCCATTAATCACTATTTTACTGCCTTTAAATAATTACATCACCATGTTTGGTACCCCATGTAAGTTCATAGCATGTGCATTTGTGCATTTTATTTTATGCCCTAGGAAATGCCAAAAGACTTTGAAACTATCTATCATATCCAGTTTCTTGTGATTGTATGAAGGCCTTAATAATACRCATTCGTTTTTTAATGACAGAGAGCCAATGTCCTAGGAGTTTCTGAGTTTCCTGTCCTGGGTCGCATAAGGAGCAGCAGGGTTCGTGTCAATAATGCTACATTTTCTTCAAGGTGAGCTTTCTATTAATTCCTCCAATTCACAATGTTTGCATACTATTCGGTTATTCCATTCTAGTTGGTCAAAAAAATATTTACAAGGCTATCGACTTCAAGGTTGCAATTACTCACATAGACACTCACTCGTCACTTTCATTTTTGTGCATGCCTTTTGTATTGTCAAATTGATGCTAATTTGCCTATCTTTCCGACTTAATAAAATTTAAATCAGTATAGGTACCAACAAATGGAGGAAACTTAACATTCCTAGTTGTACTCTTTTACCAAGAAGCCTCAGTTCAATAGTGCATGGATACAAAGAATCACATAGGCATGTGACCTTTGTGATATTAACCATTGGCATGATGATTGTTCATGATTCATTTGAATTTTCCAGCATCAATAGCATCCACTTGGGTTTTATACCCTGGCTATTATCTCTTATGGAACCATGAGAATAATGTTGCTCCTGAAGTTGAGTTAATGGTTTACACTCTTTTATCCGGAAACTAATTTTTCATGTGATTCTTACTTTGTTGGGACTAGGGTAATGGTTTTTAAAGTTCACTGGGTTGTTAATGATCTGCTTAAGAAGAGTCTGTCTAGTTTCAGTTTGCCCCATATCTGATGTTGGAAAATACTCATTAATTGAATATAAAATCTGTGTGCATTTTGGTGAATTGCTTTCTTGTTGATGATACCTTGTCAAGACACCCTCAGTATGTTTGTTTTGTTTTTTTTTTTGACGGCCAGTATGTTAGTAGAATAGTGGAGACTTGCAGGTCGTAGTGAGGTACTGAAATTGCATATTATCTACTTTTATCATATCACAACGTAAAGAATTTTCCTAGCGTATTGTCCAATTCCACTGACACTAAACTGGTTTACAGGCAGTATGGAACAAGGGAAAGTAAGGAAGTTACTATTGARGGAAGATTACAATTTGATTTACTTCAGGTTATGCTTTACACTTTGTTGACTACTTTATGTAGCTTAAACACTAGCCTCAGATATTCAGTACCGTCATGTCATTCTTCTGCTGCAGGCTATGCAAAGAGAATACAAATTAAGTTCATATTCTTTAAACGCTGTATCAGCACATTTCCTTGGCGAGCAGGTACATGATAATATTTCATTTAAGAGCATTACCAGTTCAATTGTTTTTAATACCCATTTATGTTGTAATTAATTTGAGGGCAGGCTGAATGTTTTGGAATTTGAACTAGATGATGCACCGTTTTAAGCATTACTAGTTTTCTACGCACACGTTCATGTGATAATAGTATATCGAATTTACTAAAATAACCTTACTCAAAAATAATTTAGAAGATTAGTAAGGATAGTAGTGTAATCTCACTTGATTATAATATATTCAATTACCAAAATAACCTTACAAAAATAAGATTTAAGTAGAGTTTGTAAGGGTAGAGGGGTAATTAGTGGACACCACCACCATCACCTCCCCTTCCCTTATATAATAGTGATTAATTCCCCAAAATGGCATGGTACTCCCTCCGTCTCAAACTTGCGCATTTACCTTAAAGGATGTCTTAAATTACTTCATTTCCATTTTAAACATGTAGACCCATAAATATTTACTATCATACTCTAATTGAATTTAAAAAATAAAACTAAATCATCTTTATTACTTCTTCCACTTGCAATTTTATCCAATTAAATGTTTACCCTCTTGTAACGTCCAAATTCCAATTAATATCCACCCACTTGCAAATTGAACCCCACTCTAATAAATACTCCCGTAAAAAATTGTGAATTTGCTATAGTGCAAGAAAATAAAAACTTAGGGGTACTAAGTTGAAAAATCATGACAAATTACTCCGTAATTGGTAATCTTAAATGCGTATATTTCTTTGTTAACTTCTTATGGAGAGGCCTTCGGCYACATTTGGCATGTTTTATATTTGAAAAGATACAGTAATATGTTTTCTTCCCACACATGTTAGTTCATTACCCTTGGAGAGTTGGAGCTAATGGTGTTGTTATTATCATAGAACTAATAGTTTGAAGGTTTGATTTCTGATAACACTATTGATTTGCCTAATTCATGGTGGTAGTTAGGAGACCCTAAGTTTTTTAAATTTTGGGGTTATCTTGTATGTGGAGGATATGTTTGATGATTTGATCCTATGCCCTATGAATTTTCTTTAACTTATTTAATGTGTTCTTGAGATTATTTGGATTCGTTTTTATATTCATCTTCTGGTAGCAACGTTAGAGAGAAGTCAACTTTGGATAGTAACCTCGTGAATTAGCTTATACTTTTGAGTAATGCATATGGCATCATTTGTTTAATTTTTATTTTATTTTATTTTATTTTGTAGAAAGAAGATGTTCATCATTCAATAATATCTGATCTACAAAATGGGAATGCCGAAACTAGGAGACGTCTTGCTGTTTACTGTTTAAAGGTAAACTACATGGCTCTAGTTCATTTACTTGTAAGGATCATTTTGGTAATGCAATTGGTTTTATTTATTTATTTATTTATTTAGACTTTTTCCTGCATGTATGAGCCTGTGTGTATGAGCAGATACACTTATAGGGTAGGTTTTTTTTCATAGTTTGCAATATGTGTTTCTTGCATGTTGAAATTATGGGAGAGCCTGAAAAATGTATCGAAGGAACCTGCAGAGAACAAATATATTATGCTTCAATGCTATTGCCTTCGTTCTTTTAGTTGTTCCACTTTAACTTTTGCAGTATTCATTGACCCCACTTTGACCAACAATAGCTATTTATATATAAGGAAAAATATAGTCATGTGTGATCTTGTTTGATTCGTCGTGTTTTATTCTTATCAAATATATATTTTTATKAATTTTGGAATTATACAATTAGAGATATATATTAATTGCATTTTTTGTCTCAGTAATTGTTAAAATAGGAGTGGAACATCTTATTAAAAACAACTGAGGAAGTATTTTACAGTAGTTTGTTTGCTACAACAGAGGGAGTATTTTGTAATCAGGTGGTGTAGTAAACCGATGTCAAACTTAACATTCTCACAGTTTGTAATTTAGTCAAGTAGGACAAGTAGCATCAACAATCGCCATTATGGAAGCTGTTCAGCTTCTTGAAACAAATCTCTTGTGTTGTAGATATTGAATTTGTCTTCCATGGATTTGTCCTTGTTTTGGGATCTGATTGTTTAATTATGAGTAGTTTTTTAACCCAATTCTAGGTGTGCCATAAGCAAACACATGTTTGTCAACTTTAAGTAGAATTCGTTTAACTAAACAAAGAAGAACGTTGTTGATGTCAGTGCAAGAAGAAGCATCTGATGCAGTATTACTTGACTTTACTTGATACTGTCCTAGTAGTAATTGCTGCCTGAGAAGCAAAAWGTAAAAAGTGTGCAAATATCCCGTCAGAAAAAAAAGTGTGCAAATAGAATGGAGCATGTGTGATGAATAGAGAACTCCATCTATATCTAATAGGTGCCAACTAAAATGCTGTAGTTATACTTGTCAAATGAGAGTGAGGGATAGCTCAGTAGTAGTTATGCCGTAGTTAGAGCTCCTCCCTCGATTYCAAGAGATCCTATTATCGATTCTCATCCCACCCTTGTGGCTCACTAAACACCCGCCCAAAAAAATTACTTTCGGCACTTTTTAGGCTTCTGCTTTTGGWCATGGTTTGGAAAAGAGAATATTTTATATTCAAAACCAAGACAATTACTTGTGGCTCCAGTTTGGGTGCTAGATRTCATTTTTAATCGAAATTTATGTACCTGTTCTGCTTAAATCCATTCTGTCTGGATTTTGGAATATGAATAATCAGCTAATATGACTTCACATGAGCTTAAGTTAAACATACGCCTGTCGATATATTTTCRAAGTTTCACACTCTCTATACTAGGAAATCACACAAGATTAGTTTAGTCAATTTGTTGGCACATGTATTTTGTGGAGATTGCTAGGTAGCACGAGCTTAATGTGATGAACCTGTTGCCTTACACAAATTTCAGGATGCGTATCTTCCTCAGCGGTTGATGGACAAGCTGATGTTCATTTACAATTATGTTGAAATGGCCAGAGTGACAGGAGTACCTATATCTTTTCTCCTATCCAGGGGGCAAAGTATTAAGGTTACATGCTTAAAGCTATTTTACAAAAGTGAAATAAAATTGTTCAATCTCATGCTAGAGTCAAGCTTGTATAATCTTTGTTCTGCAGGTTCTTTCTCAACTTCTGAGAAAAGCGAAACAGAAGAACCTTGTTATACCTAATTACAAACCGGCAGGATCCGAGCAAGGATCATTTGAAGGGGCAACTGTAAGTTTCCTCTGAATCTCTGATAAGCTTTATTTGATCCTTTTGTGTATATGATCCAAAACGGACAAGCTTTTTGATTCATTGATGAGAGAATCATCTTCTAGAATAATGCCAAAATTGAACTATTTTCTCCTGCATCATTGCATTTGATGACTTGGAATCCTGGAATTTGTGCAAACAGCATATGTTGTTTTTGAAAACACCTCGCTTAGTCACTTCCTTGACATCTATTATGATAYGCCTGCTGCCTCATTGGAATTGAGAGCAATACTACAATGACCATTTGGTKGCTCACTGACTGTTTATTATYATGTGATGCAGGTGTTGGAGGCCAGAGCAGGATTTTATGAGAAGCCAATTGCAACACTGGATTTTGCATCACTATATCCTTCAATTATGATGGCATATAATCTGTGCTACTGTACATTGGTAATGTTTCATAGCTGGACACCTGCATTATTGACTACTGCTATCACTTTCTGACATGAATGCGATGGACTAATGATGAAATATTATAAATGAAAATAAGAAATTACAAACACTAAGATAATTTTCAAGCTTTCAAGAGGCTTGAATCTCTCCCAAAAGTGAGCATTCAAGAGGCTAACAACTCTCCCAAAGAGTTTTCATTCAAAATACTTTAACATTTGACATGCCTGTGCTCTCTCTACTTAGTACTATTTATACTAGACAATTCTAACCTAACAAACTCTAGAGACTTCGACCCACTCTTAGGGGAAAATTCCTTCACTACCCTTACCCTACTTATGAATAAGTCGTTACACTTTCCTGCAATCAAATTGTTTTGTCATTGATGGCTTGTATATTTAGGACTTGACTTCTTGAATTTGACCACTTTTCATGTGCTGGTTTAGGTAACACCAGAAGACATCCGTAAACTCAATATTCCTCCAGAATGTGTTAACAAGACTCCTTCTGGTGAAACCTTTGTCAAGCCAGAGCTCCAGAAGGTAAATTTCAGTATTCCTTACGCATATAATGTTGTTGGTCCGTCTTAGATCTTGACCAGTCAATACTTTACATTTTTGTAAAACCTTTTTCCTAGCTCTATAAATGTGGTTTGATTAATAAATTATGAATTCTTCAACCATTTGTTAGGGAATACTTCCAGAAATTCTTGAAGAGCTCATTACTGCTCGTAAAAGGGCCAAAGCAGATCTGAAGGTGTTCCTCCTTTATAAACTTGTTCTGAGTTTTCTTTTTATTTCTTGTAYGAGTATATGTGATATGCTTATGCAACTCATTATTCATGAATGATTATGTTCTTTTTCCCTAGGAAGCCAAAGATCCTCTGGTGAAGGCTGTCCTAGATGGTCGTCAGCTGGCCTTGAAGGTATGCCTCTCTTTACACCATCATCTATTCTATTTTTATTCATGGTATTCAGGATTAGGTGTTGAGAATGCATGGTGTCTGGTTTTTCTGTAATGTGTGTTGTATATGTTGAGATACTTGTTTCCATGGTTCCTTTTTTTTTTTTTATTTTTTTTATTTGGCAGCTTTTAGGCCTTGTTTCTTGAGAAAAGAAATTGTGTCCTTATATTATGTCTTTCTAAGCTTCATCTTCTCCTCTTTTCAGATAAGTGCAAATTCTGTTTATGGGTTTACGGGAGCCTCTGTTGGGCAGTTACCATGTTTAGAGATCTCTTCCAGCGTCACAAGCTATGGTAAATATTTGACGCATATTGTGTTTTGCATCTTTGAGCAGTGTCTCGTTTCAAATGAAAATTCAGGATCATAGGGATATGTTGCAAAGCCATAATGTGTGGGTGCACGCACACTAAATACACAATGTCACAAGGATATGATGCAAAGCCACAATGCTTTCATAGTGCTAGATGTATATTTATATTTTGTTTCATTATTAGTTTTGCAAAGTAGGCATTCTGTTGTGATTCTGTCAATTCCCTCTATAACTGTGTCATATAACAGCTCATTGTACGCATATATGTATTTAATGGGATGTCTGTCATAATGAAGGTCGCCAAATGATTGAACATACCAAGAAACTTGTGGAAGATAGATTTACTGTTGTTGGAGGCTATGAGCATAATGCTGAGGTAATTTATCTTCTTTTTTTAGTCTTTCTATCAACACTATCATTGGAGTATGAATTAATATGAAGGGAACTTATATTATGAATCCTAGGCATTGTGTGGTGCTTTTCAAATAATTCTCTCTATACCTATTTTTTAAGTGCTAGATTGCTATGTTCTACAATCTGAATATTTACAACGAATTTGCATTGATTTCACATCAGGCCACAGATTCTCTTTCTTGAAGTTTCTGGTCTTACGTTTGGAAATATTATTTGCGCTTGCGGTGCTTTTGGARTTATTTAAAAAAAATTTACCTTTTAGAACCAATATTTCTGTAAAAAAAACTAACTTTTAAAAAATTTCTTTCCAAAAAACACCTTTATCAACATATTTCTTTCAATATAACCGTTAACGGGGTACCAATACTAGGGTAATTACAAATTGCTTTTATGTTGGCCCTTCCCATTTCCCTCACCTATCCTCTCTGCCCCATCGATAACATCAAAGATGATTGTCATTAAATGGTGAATTTTGATTATAAACGTAAAATGGTACTTTGGTATATTGAAAGAACTATGTCACTTCCTCCGTTTTTAATTAGATGCATCACTTTCCAAAATGAGGTGTTTAAATTAGATGCTTTATGTTACTATTTTGGGAAATTATTTCTCTCTATATGTCTCCTATCACAAGTGTCTCATTTTTTTCTTCTCTCTATCTCTCTCCTGTTTAAAAATTGCGTAGGAGTCCTTTTTTAAAGTACATCTAATAACCTTTACTAAAGCAATCACCACCTCTCAAATTTTCCCTCCCAAATTTCCCTCCCAAGTGCACTATTAATTATTGCATAAAAAATGTAAAAAAAATAAATWAATGGAGATTAATAAATGTGTTTTGAGTAAATTAAAAGTGTATGTATTTATTCATATATAACTATAAAAAATATTTTTTGTCGAAAATAAAATCTTATTTTTAATAATTACATTTTAAAAATATTAAATTTTAATTTTGTTTGGAAAAATTTGTATTTTATTTAAAACCGAGMATATGCTCGGGAGTAATCTAGTTATCTAATATGGAATGGAAGTATATAAGATAACTTTTTGAAGAAATATAATTTAAAAGGTGGTTTTTTTGAAATTTTGTGAGTGTTTTTTGATGCAAGAGAATGCTTCAAGCTTGTAGATTTGTGTTTACGACTTTGCTTTTTCAGTTTCTGTCTTTTTGAATTTTTAAATTTTAATTGTGTTTTGTCAACTCAGATTATCTATGGAGACACAGATTCAGTTATGGTGCAGTTTGGTGTTTCCACTGTTGAAGAAGCAATGAAATTAGGAAGGGAAGCTGCTGAATATATAAGTGGCACTTTCATTAAGGTTAGTCTATGCCCACAGTTATTAAGTATTCTGCAGGTACAGAGTTAGTTGTTTGAGTTCAAGTTTCTCCCCTGGCTTAGACCCTTTATATGTTAGGCTGTCTCGTGACTGCTTCTACTCTTATATGACTTGTTTACAATGTATGTTAGTTAAATCTTTTACAGAATTGATWTAACCCTTTTAAGCAATCTGAAAGGCGCAATGCTCAATWAATGAACAGAACTCGTCGAAGTTGATAAGACCTGAACAATTTTGAAAATATTTTAGCTGATGCGCTTGATTAATCTCTGATAGTCTCATTACAGTTAATTGTTAATGTTTTAACAAGATTGGGTGGTGAAGTGAAAACTCAATGTGTCTAGTAGTTTGCTGGAAG
>SNQN01001126.1:10090-36309 GCA_008642245.1 Bassia scoparia | reverse complement strand
GATCAGGCAAAAAATATAAGCGACAAAATAGTCAATAAAATCAATCAAGCCTTAGTCCATGAGTGGGTCGCTACTAAACAAAAATGATTATTTCGTGCAGTCATCCACAAAGATGTTCTCCTCGATCCCCTACACTAAAAAAAAAAATCCCATTCCTATGCAAATCCATTTTCTTCATATCATTCCCAGTCCTTCCAAGAAAGACATTTTCGGTATGCATCTATCTCACTTGCCAAAATTGAAATCTAACAACAAGATATATTGTGCAAATGTTTTAAAAAAAGCTAACAAAATATGATACAACCTCATCAAGAGAGTGAAGTTGTCAGCGATATAAGTAGGCAGTTGTTTGCCTTTGTCTCTGTGAGTAAGGACAATAGATGTTCCTGCAATATAAGTTGATTGATTGGAATATCCATCTTTTTCTTCATAAGTTGATTTTTGATTCCTCTAAGAAGAAACTACATAATAATCAATGACCAATTGGAAAACCAAACAATAATTGAAGATGTTGGCAAGAAACCCAATTTCCAATTGATGTTACAACAGCTAAAAGTCTAAAAAAGAATTCAAACTGAACTTTAAAGCTTGAAATTGTCTATGACAAATATGATATATAAGAAACCAACAAAAATTAGTGGGTAGCATTTCATGATTATGAGCTTAAATCAACTGCTAAAACAAACTCAAGTTACCAATCAACCAACTATAAGTCTATAAGTAAGTCAAATTGGGTACTCCAAGATTCAATCTTTCACATGCTAAAACATATATTATTCACAAATTAGGTGAAATCATTTAATAAAATTGACCAAAAAAAAAAGTCTTTGAATGATCATTCAACAGGAAGATTCAAACTACGCATAAAGAAAGGTAGTACCTTGAAGAAAATGAAGATGATGATGCTGATTGAAGAAGAAGAGTAAGATGCAAGAGTGTAGAAATTTAATTAGATAGAGTGAATATGAAATAAGTGGTCAATAACTTAGCTTATTGCGTGCACGAGTTCCTTTATTTTATCCATTTCTTTCTTCCTGAAATTGATGATAGAATAAATTCCTCCTTTTGTTTTAATGTTTTGGGAATTTTACTTTTCATATTTTGGATTTGTTTGTCTAAACTATTCAAAACACAAAAAAAAGATTATGATGAATTAAAATTTAATTATTTATTTAATTATTAATTCAGAGAAAAATTTAAATAAAATTACTGACAATGTTTTAGTTGCCCATGGAATGTTTTACTATCTTAGAAAGAAGAAGACAGATGCAAGGGGAAGTGGCTCTAAACGTGACATGAGAAGGCGTACGATAGGGTAGAATGATTTTTCTGCGGAGTATGATGCTTCGGATGAACTTCCATCCACTTTGTTTGATTGTTTATGAGATGTGTTTCCTCGGCCACATTTGCTATGTTGAATTAATGGTCACACTAACAAGAACTTTCAAGTCGAGTCGGGATTACGACAGGGTGATCCTCTCTCCCCTTTTCTGTTTGTTTTGTGTGTGGAAGGCCTTTCAGCCTTACTCAAAGATAGAGAAGGAAAATCATTCATGGTGTGAAGATAGATCGTAGGGTTGCTCCATCACTCACCTTCTTTTTGCACATGACAGTCTCTTTTTGTCCGGGCACACAGAAGAAGTGGAGAGTGTGTTGGATATCTTTAATTTATGAAGCTGCTTTGGGACACAAATTGAATGTGGAAAAATCAATTGTATCTTTTAGCCGAAATGTGGGGTTAGATAGAAAGAGATGCTTCTCCAGAAGTTGAATTTTAAGGAGTTGATGAGTAGGACAATATTTGGCTACCTACTTATGTGGGGGGGTCGAAGAAGGAGGTTTTTCAAAACATTCAGGATCGATCCGGAAAAAGCTAACAGGGTTGAAAGGAGAAATTTTCATCTCAAGTTCGGAGGGAAGTGTTATTAAAGCTTGGCTCAGGCCATCCCTATCTACACAATGCAATTTTTAAGTTTCCTATGAGTGTCATTAAAACACCTTGAAAGTATGTGTCGAAGCTTTTTTTGGGGTCAAACACAAGAGGAGAGGAGATATTCATGGGTCTCTTGGGATAATTTATGTAGACTAAACAACAAGGTGGTATGGGATTTCGAGACTTGGAGAAATTTAATATGGCTATGCTTGCAAAACAAGGGTGGCACTTAATTCTTCGAATTCCTTACTGCTCGAATTATGAAAATAAAATATTTTCCAACATGTTCTTTCTTGGAGGCAAGGCTACTTCGAATATGACTTACATGGTGGTTATTTTGCAAGCCAAGTCAGTTATTCCAGCTTGGTTGTAGGAAAATAATTGGGATGGTTGGACAAAACATTGGAAGGAATCTTGGGTCCAGGAATAGGCGGTGAGGTTTATTGCAAGGCCTGTGAATGGTGTTGATTGTTACACACTGGTTGGGGACTGATTGAAGATGGATTGGAATAGCATGCATTTGCCAGAAATGTTCTCTGGCTGGTGAAATTGAACGCATCAAAAATACTGCTCCCTGAACATAGCTGTCCAGACGAGTGGGTTGACTTTCTCAAAATGGAGCTTTTACGGTTCGGAGTGCATATTATTAATTCTTCGGGATAATTATAACCATGCTCGACATCAGATGCTAGTGAGAAGAAAATATGGAAGAAACTGTGGCAAGCTGATATCCTCCCAAGGTGAAACATTTGTGTGGCGAGCAATGAAAAATGTGGTTTTGTGAATGTGAACTTAATTAGGAGAGGGGTACAGTCGACCAATTTGTTCGAGATGTGGTGATGTGGAGGAGGATGCAGCCCACCTACTGTAAATTGCCAGGGAAGCTAGGAACTATGGTACTTGGCTCAATTCGGTTGGATTTGCACAATACTCTTTGATAGCTACAAAGCAGGAGTGCTTATTATATGTCTGATGGAAGCCGAATGGATGGTGGGATGTTTTTGGTTAATTTCTGGAATATTTGGCTGGCTCGAAATGAATGGTGCTTTCGAAATTGTCCCAAACCTCTGTGTGGAGAATGGAAGAGTTTGCAGGTTATGGAAGAACTCGAAATCGAATCATGCTCTGAGGCTGACGAATGCAGAGGATAGACAGCTCCGAGCACTTGGTCAACTTCTCCAGCTGGGTTTGCGAAGCTTAATACGGATGTGGCATTGTGGAGGCATGTTTGGCTGTGGGGCTATATTGCGAGATATGGTGGGTATGTTTTAATGGCATGTGTGACACTGTGCGAGGAGAATGGGAATGCGCTCTGGGAGAGGCCATCACGATCGAAAAGCTATTCGAACTTCGTTAGAAGTTGGGTTCAAGCGGTTGATTGTGGAGGTTGATACACTCTCTCTTTATCATAATTTGAAGCAGAGAAGGCATGAAGCTACGGAGCTGGGATTGATTTACAAAGACATTTACATTTTGTGTAATTTATGTGAAGACATTTTTTTTACTTTCATTAGGAGAATATAGGAAAATAAAGCGGCTCATGCTTTGGCTAAGATGAGTCTCGATATCACTGATTTTAGAGTTTGGTTGGAGGAAGCTCCTCCGACGATTATGGATTGTATTCGTAATGATTTAATCACTTAATAAATTTCTATTTCTCGTCAAAAAGATATTATGTTTGAGGAGTTTATTGATTAATTTTAATTACATTATTTATGTGCATTAATAATATTTTATTACTCGTACTTATTTTACATCATCTTTAATTTACAAAACTTAAATTGATATTCTATAAGTCTATAACCTTTTGTTGTCCTCTCCCCTTTTGATTTTTCACAATGTTCTCTCTTATTCATTTAATCTTTTCAATAATGGGTCAGTTGCATTAACATGCAATATATATATATATATATAATAATATATATATATATATATATATATTATATAAATATATATATATATAATAATATATATTATATATATATATATTATGACAAATAACTAACTACAAATACATTATGGCTTATAAAATAACGTAACGAGGTTGCTAACCGTCTGTAAGTGGGCCGTATGTTGACGAGGTTTGGCTTGATGAGCCTCCGTCGTGGTCTATATCTTCTTCTTAACAATGTTCTTTGAACAATTAATAAAGCTACTTTTTCACTTCAAAAAAAAACATTATGGCTTATAAACATAATTCCATAGTCACCTATCTTAATAAATCATGGCCTATAGGCCAAATGTCACGACGTAACATTATACACTTGACTCTTGGCCCAAATGTAATTTTCAAATGTTTGTTACAGTTGTCACTTATCTATATTTTTGGAAGTAATATATCTATTATGGAGTATGTTGTTTAAAATGTTAGAAATACTAATGGTTGATGGTTATTTATAAAGAAAGACAAAAACTATGAATTCTAGCTATGATAATTACAATAAATAATACAACTACATACTTTAAATTTTTTTTTTTTCACATAGGTCCAAAAATTGAAAAGGACATTATTGATGGATCTCAAGCAGTATACATATTGTTGACACTATTTAAACAACTACATTCCAAATAGTTGATACATGCAATTATTATAATTATAAGTCTAAAGTCCATTGATATGGACATGGACTCATGGAGGAAATTAAATAGCCTTCAATTTGAGGCGTGGGGAAACTTTCACGTCCGATTTTGAAGGGGGCAATAAATTACACAGTGGCATTTTTCTTTATATATAGGGGAGACGATCGAAAAGCCTTTGACATCCAATTCCCTCCCAAACTTGAGAGCTTACGGTGAAGAACGCTCATGTTGTTCAATGCAAAAGTCGTTATGCATTTAAAAAAAATCTCCAACAAGAAAGTAGAAAACACAACATTTCAAATATTAAGTTTTAAAAAATAGTGTTTGTTTAAGATTTTAGTTTCTTATAATATTCTTCCTCATTATGTGACATCATCATAATCGAATTTGTTGAAATCTTGACAAGTTGTAATTTCGATATCTATTTTTATAGAGGTGCAATTCTTTTTCTATTTACAACAAATGATACTAACTTGTAAGTTATACAGAAGCGCGAGTAATAAATTACAAATGAAGTGTAGTCTCAAGAATTGTACATTTAGCCAATGGTCTCACTTTGCTAAGTTTTTACAATATCAAAAGTTTTCCATTGTGTCAGTTTTTAGTTCTCAATGATTTGTGTGATCTTTTAAATTTTACAAATAAATAACACATTATTAAAACTCAATAACACGTACCTGCTAAAAAATAATTACAATTTGATGAGAACTTGAGAAGCCTAGTACTTGATCTATTTTTAACTCTAACATTATATTCTCTCTACCTCATTCCTACAATTACTGAACGTCAACAATATGAATCTTTTTTTTTTGTTTATTGCTCATCTACGTTGTAAGATCACTTTTTTCCCCTAATTTTTCTCTCCTTGATCTCGTGCATTAAGCACTATTTTTTTGGCTTAATATTATGAAGTTCAATTCAGTCAATTTCAAATAACTTCAACGATCTAGTTGACTCCAGCTCCTTCAGTTCAACTGATTTCACTCACTAACTTCAACTCATTTCTAAATGTTCTTAGTTTAACTTCAATTTAGTTCCGCTGACTTGAACATTTTTAAATTCAGTTCAGATAATTTAATTCAATCAAAGAACGTGACTTTACTTGTTAGTTGCGACTGATATAAGACACAAGATCAATTGAGATTGACAGATAAATCCACGGATATATATATATATATAACAACACATAATAAAAGATGGTCCATATCATAGATTTAAAAACGTCAAAAGCCTTCAAATGGGCTTTTAGAATTGAAGAGACAAATTAAGTGACAAAATGAATAAGCAAAGCTTGTTTTAGAGATCCAAAAAGTGGGGATCTTCACGTGCCTAACATATTTGTTGCACAAAAAGGTAATTAGAAAATGACTTTCACTTAATTGATGATTAGAGCTAATCAGAAATGTGGCATCCAACTTCTTGTTCATGGACCATTTGTTCATGTGCATTCACATTAGTCGACTCTTTCTTAGGCCATCGGCCACGTGAAGAGAGGGCAGCTTAATAGAAACAAATCAATGATGGTTTTTCTCTGTTTTTTTAGATTTTGGACATTTTGGGGTCCTTCACAGAATCACCAATCACCCTCTTGTTAGCTTGTGTGTCTAGTGACTTCTCGGGGCATTTTTGGATAAATGATAAGAGCTAGATTAGAGCCCTAGAGGGGGCTTCATGTGTGACCGCGATCCCGGATTAATATTGTGATCGCGATAAGGTAGAGTGAGCGCACGCACGTTCTTGTTTTTGTTAGAGATGTCACGTGCTGAGCTGAGCCGAGCCGAATTGAGTAGTACACTGTATGTTTGAGATAGGGTTAACTAATGTTGACTGACTCGAACTCGTTTTTGTGACCTTTTGTTTGGTATGGATAAAAAAGATAGCAAACGTGTATTGTCAAAGTGCATTTTTTGTTCTCAATTGTGGTAATTTGGCTATAACTATGTTTCCATTATTGCACAAGGCAACCGAGGCCCACTCATGAATTTGTGTCTAATTATCTAATCTAATTTCACGTATTGTCATAAACTCATATCACAAGTTTACTATTTGGTGAAGCATTGCATCACATGGTGAATTTTTATTCTAACTAACATAACATTTAACGATTACGAGGGGTTTTCACCGCTTTTAAAACAATAGACTAATCTTCCGTAGGAGTTGCATGAGTAATTGATACATTCCTCCCGATTGATTTTTTCCCATACTACGGCTAGCTTGTTCCCAAGACCATGATTAAGGAGTGAAAATATCTTAACTATCACGCAACCTCAATGGTATTGTTTAATTGGATCTAATTAGACATAATAAAGCATGTAATTGTTGCTTTGGTTTAAGTAACTTTTAGGGGTCGTTTGGTTTAAACGTTGGAATGGAATGGTATGAAAATGACAACCTAAGGGTATGGATTGCTATTCATTATTTTTTAAAAGTTGTTTGGTTCATTCTAAGGATGGATTTTGATCGTGTTAATGACATTAGGTTGGAATGTAATTTCAATCTTTAGGGGGGTGGCTATGTAATTGAAGGGGATGAGAGTCATTGGGTAAAATCCTCCCAAATGAGACCAACCAAACAACTTTTGCATCATTAATAGTATCAATCCATTTCATTCAAATAAAACCTTGAACCAAACATGCCTAAGTTCAATTAGGAAAGGGCTGTCATTTGTGTCACTGGATCAAACATACATGGATTTTAAAAACTATATGAAAGTCGGGTTCAAATGTGTTGTCTCACAATTTGTGTCTCCATTTGTATTTGCCTTTTTTTATTGCTTGTAATATTTATAATGGATTCGCTTTAGAATTTTAAAAGGTCAAAAAATATATTTTAATGACATCAATCACAATGTAGTGGAAACACGATAGACAACGATTTGTGGACAAAAGATTTAAATCGGGGAAAGCGACTCTAATTGTGATTGTGGAATAAGATTAAAGATGGATTATATGAATTAATTGGTTAGTGTTTTTCATGGATCTTTTTAACAGCTAGAGAAACACTTCAATAATACCAATGTCCAACTGTAGCCTTCTTCATATGAAATGACCTTGGTGAACTCTAAGGTAAAACTACTCAAGGCATTGCATTTCCGTAAGTCAACGGTTCCGTTTTGTTTCAACTCTTTTAATATCGTGAATAAGACAAGCTCAGCAATATAAATTTAAATAAATACAAAATAATAGTATCTATCGAGTTATTATAGCACCAGTACATCTTAGTGTACATAATAAGCGTTAGATAAATTACAAACAAGTGAAAAAAAATATCATAAATTACATTATGGACACTATTTAATAAGACGAGTATTTGTTTAGCTCTAAGGTGAAGCAGGTATTGAATGGGCTGCTTTAACTAGTTTTGACTAGAGATTAATTGTAACTTTTTATGCGAATATATTCATGGTAACATATCTAGCTTGAAACCTGCAATGTACCTCTTCGTTTCAAGTAAAACGTAACGATGAGTATAAATAAATACTCTTATTTTTTTATATCTGTAGTTTATTTATACTATCGTACGATTTATGTGGAGTAGCGATGAAGTATAAATAATACAGTATAAAAAAATAAGAGAAATTGTTCCTTTCTGTACATTCATCATCTCACACTCTTATCCTAAATAAAGCTTTATATAAAAGACATCAGTTATTATATTTTTAAGTAATAAAAAACAAATTCCTATTGCCATGCTAACGTCCTAATTTCTTTCAAAAATTGAAACGCTTGAAAAAGAGTTTTTTCAAAACCGAAACTATATTAAATGAAAACTCTAACTACTCCCTCCGTATCACAAATCTGCAAACAAATGGATTAATCACGCTTCTCGAGAGATTTTTTCTTAAGTACAATTAAGAGAGTGTTAAAGGGTAAAGTTGAAGGAAAAATTATGTGTAAAGTATGAGAGAAAGAAATTTGTGTAAGTCAGAAGAGAAAAAATTAATGTGTAAAGTATGAGAGAGAAAATATTTAGTGTAAGGTAAAGGTAGAAGTAGAGAAAAAATTAGTGTAGGATAAAGGTTAAAATTTTTACCAATATTGAAAAGTTTATAATTGGTTGCAGTTATTGTGTGACAAGCCTTAAATAGAAATGTTGCAGATAATTCGATACGGAGGGAGTAACCTTATACCCCTTAGCTTAACAAATCTCCGATGATTATCTTTCCTCACCTCTCTTTACGGCTGAGCGATTTCCGCACTTCAATTCAGTGACCGACTTTGGCGGTCACAAAATATAAAGCGAATCGCTCAATTTGGAGTGGGAGGATTTAGATTGTGGAGTGCGGAAATGAAGTTCTCCTCTTTTACCTCAAACTTCTAAACTTTCAAACTATTAATAGAGCTAAATAAAATATATTATTATTATTATTATTTTAATTTTTAGTATTATTATTATTATTATTATTATTATTATATATTATTATATTATTATTATTATTATTATATATTATTATATCACCACCAAACGGGTAAAGCTTTACAAGCAACAATTATATTATTATGATATATTATATTATTATTATTATTATTATTTTATTTTATTAGTTATTATTATATATATTATCTCTATTATATAAGGAAGGGGAGGAAGATGGTATCCCCTCATAAAGTCTTTTAATACCCTCATGAATTTTAAAAATTTTGATTAAGTGTATCTAAACTACCCTTCTGCTTATTGTATTAAAATAAAATTATACTTATTATAAACTAATTTAGTGAAAACTTTAAACAGAATTGAGAGCATTAATGGTTTATTTTGAATTTCACTTCATCTTTTTTTTAAAAAAAAACAGTTACAATTCATAAAAATGTATTGGTTAATTTACTATAAAATTTTAATTCTGATAATACTTACGAATTAATTTTTAAGCTGATGAAATACAATTTTCATAAGCTAAGCACGCACGTCGTGACATAAAAACTAGTTATTATTAAGTGGGATTTTTCCTCAGGACACCCTGAGGTTTTTGCTTAATTCTCAGGTACAACCGAGTGTTTTAGAAATGCCTCAGGTAACCGCCTGAGGTAGACAATATAGCTCAATGCCTTACTCTAAACGGAAAAATTACGATCCGTTAGTCTTTTCCCTAATTCGGATCCACTAACCCTAATCTCTCTCTCTTCCACCTCCATCATCCACTCTCTCTCCTCCCTCCCACCCTCTCGATCCATTGCCAAAACCCTACTGAACAGCCCAGCTAATTTCACCCAAGAAAAAAAAGAAAGACTTTTAATTTTTAACCAGATATGAATTAAGCAGATCAAATCTTGAATTTTTTATATACTAATCAAGAGGATAGATTTTGATTAATTACAATAAGCAGACATTAAGTCAGACGCAACTTGTTTTCAAGAAACACAGAGAAAGACATTGAGTTGATTGACAGAATGCAAAACCCCAAATTAGAAATCCCTAAATTTTGAATTGACGGAAAAACCGATTCGGCAAATCAAGACAACAATGGCGATGCCACAGCACTCATCCAGGAGAAAAAGGCACCGCGATATCTCCGACTCGCCGTCGTTTCCACCACAATTTTCGATGCAACAGATGGCGCGATGCCACTCCCCTCGCGAGTCATTCTTCGAGGTATACCTTTGGCGACTCCAAGTTTTTGGACTCGCTCGTCAACCTCATCGATTCTCATCATACTTACGAATAAAGAATGAGGATGCCTTGCGTTGATTCCCAGCACTCATGTGTTCTTTGGATTCCGAGAGAAGAAAGGAGATTTGTAAGCAGAGCAAGTAACACCACCACCACCACCACCAACAACACAAAACAGAATTAAGCAGTTTGAATGGATGGAGATGGAGATGGCCTACGCTAGGGGGAGGGGAATTGAAATGTTTGTTTTTTTTTAAGTTTAGGAATTAGATTAGTAAATACTTTAAGTTAATTAGGGTTATTATTTAATAGGTGTTATAGGGGTTAATTAGTTTAATTGGGTTAAACCACTACGCGTTACGTTTCCATCCATAAAAGGTATTTGAGCTATTTTGGTCTAACCTCCGAGGTACCTGAGGCATTTAAAACTTCGGGGGACCTGAGGAATAAGCAAAATTTAGGGTACTGAGAAAATCCCTATTAAGTTAAGTGAGACTCTGCCATATACTCTTTTACACAATAATTAAAGTGAATAATTACCCCATGAGTAAACAATAGTTTTTCCGGTAAAATAAGCAACTAGCATCCACCATTGAACGCACATACCTCACATCATGCTTGGAAAATGCACATTTATATTCCAATTCAAAAAGAAACAGATGCAAATCAGTGATAACTTGACTAAACAAAGAGATACTTTCATTTTGGCAGATCCAAGTGTATGGTGATAATTCTTGCATAGTAAGGACAAACTTGGTGTTAATTAGGAAATTCAAGATATCATTTTAAGTTTTATTTAAATAAGGCCAATTGACAACGGATCAAAATAATCATTCAACAAAATAAAATAATCACACCAATTAGATAGTATCAAAGTTCTTATATAAAACTCCAAATTGAGAAAAGATGTTTATGAAAAACTATATATCTAGTTCAAATACAAATAAATGATCGGTACTGCACAAATAGAAATCAAATTAAATAGATTTCCAGGTTCATTTTTTTCCCTATAATATGTTGCACACAGTTAAGACCGTATTATTTTGTACATTTAACTTTAGGTTGATGCTGTTACGAATATTTACATCAAAACTGGTCAGTGCAAACTTTGTCATATATGCATATTAAATTACCTCGTGTGATCTAAGCTTTGACCATGCCTTAGACCCTACCACTTTTGGTTTTTTTCAAGATATAAGTCAAAGTTACTTCAAGTTAATTACAGGTCCAAATTGTTATCTCACTTCTTGTTTGACTTGTTTGGTTAATTACAACAATTATAGTCAACCCATAATTCAACATTGCTCATCTGAGAACATGAGCAAAGAGACATATACACATTGGCCTTAACAAAATATAAAATCATTCGACCATAATGAAAGAAATGGTAGAAACTTCATAGAACGGAGAAAATATATTTATTTATTTCCTTACGGATATCATCTTGAATATTGTTGCCATGGATATCATCATTATTATAATTTAATATAAATCTAGATATAGAAGAATCGGAACTATTTCGTTATTGCAAGCAGTCCGAGTATATGCATCATATCTAAACAGAGTCATAAAATAATAAAGACACCAATCAACTCTGTAACATAAATAAATAACTCATTCATCGACACAATATATCCTTATCCACTCATGCAAATGAAGAACACCTAGATATCTAATCAACAAACTAAATATATCACAAAAAGACACTATCACCTCTATCAGTTGTAAGTACAAGACTCGATCTAACAGATATTGCAATGTACAATTTATGTACGGTAAGCAAACAAGAGTTGGTTCAAGTGTTGTTGTAAGTAAACTGAATGTCGCTTAAAGCGGAGTCTCTGAGTTCGAGCTTCATCTTATGCAAACCTTGTGAGAAACTCACCTCACCATCAAGCTGAAGTGTACAATAATTCTGGTCGAATTCGATATTGTAGTCGGAACTAAGCTCTGGTGAACCGGGTAACAAACTAAGAAGAATAAATTTAATTGTACATAATATAAAAGTCTTGGGAACAAAGCAAGGTTATGTGTTCTAAAATAAGCAACGAAACAAACATTGCTGCAAAAGAAGAAGAAGCAATTAAAGAAAGGGATAAAGAGCTGACATTTTGTTTAGTGCATATGAAAATTAATGCACTGTTTTTGGTTTGTTAACTTCTGCTTATGTCTTTCCAATAAAACTGGACACACAGGGGTTGGCCCAATAAATTTTTTATTTTTTTTATTTTTGGGAAGTAGTTTGTGTTTTTTCCTCCTATAAATAGCACCATTTGTTTGAAACGCAAAGCACTGAATGAATTCATATTGTACTATAATTGGTAGCTTGCAATTAATTTGCTTCTTTCGAAACCAACCCTCAAAAAAAAAAAAAAAGTGTTAGCAAAAAGTAGTTTGTTATTTCATAGAAAGCATATAATATAAAGTGTTGTTCAACCATGCATATATGATGTTCAAATAGAGTGTGGGTTTTTGATCCTTCAATGATGCAAAACCACCATGCAAAAGAGGTTCATTTGGAGTAGTAGCAACAATAATAATAAACTTAGCCAACAAGAAACCCCATGATGTGCCAGTGAGCCATTGGTTGGACTTGGATGGCTACTTAGGGGTGATGAGGAGGCAACCAACAAGCTGCTGAAGTTTGATCCACAAGCCTGTTTGACACATGGTTCTTCCAAGTCAACGAACACGGTGTCGACTCGAGCCAATGCCGAGCCGCCATGACCAATGGATGGGGCTTTCAACTTGCTTGGAAAAGAAGCTAAGGGGTTCCGAAGAATAAGGGTGAAATGTGTGGTTACTCTGGTGCCCATGCTCATAGATTCCTCTAAAACACCCTTGAAGAGACCTTCTCTTTTGGCTACAATTACAAACCAAGGGACCATCTCCTCTACTCTAAACTCCAGCTGTGCAGACTATATCACCTCGTCCTCAGGGACGAGTTTTGAATTACAGGGTAAAGTTACGCACATCTTCACTACTCAGGGTCTGTTCGTTATCGTTTCTTAATTACTTGAAAATAAACAAGAAATTAATTAATTACTTAATTAATTAATTAATTAAATTACGACTACTGCCAATTAAATTTGATTATAAACATCAGAACGTTCAAGAACGACAAACATGTGTGTCTAAATCGGCCAGCAGTGTTCCTTACAGATTTATTTTGTTTATCTAATAACATGCAAAAATCCATCTTGTATCCATGCATTACATTGTCATTGTTCTAACACATGTATATAAATTTAACATGACATTGCAACATATGTCATTTATATTTCAGGTGGGGTGTACCAAAGATATTGGAGGCAATGAAAGGAAGTTTATTAGCAATATTTGACTTTTGGGAATAAGCTTAGGAGTTGAAAACAACATTTTTAGGAATTTTTTGAAGATGAATTCCTCGTTCTAAGATGCAACTCTTACCCACCATGCTAAAGAACAAGCCTTAACTTTGGCACAGGACCTCATTTGGTGACAACTTCTTTGCAAATTTTTGCATCAAGATCAAGTTGTGGTCTGAAGTTTTTACAGAACAATAAATGCATATGTGAGACCAACAAGACAAGATGCTTTGGTCATTAACATCAGGAGACACTTCATGGTATGTAATTTTATTACTATATTCTTTTTTCACTAAATTTTTATTTACTTCTCCGTAATCAAATTCTGCGAACGATTTTATCATTAACGATTTGAACTAATAATAAATATGATTTGGTTATGGAGGAATGAAGTATATATATTGTTGTGTTCAATTATCATATATCTAGAGGGCTGAAGCTAGCGAGTGTGCCGAGGACATAATAAGATAATAAATAAAATATTAAATGAATTCTGAACATTAATTACACCGATGTGCGCGTGATTTTGACATATATTCTAAATTAATACTCCCTCTCGATCTAATTTAATTGCTACATATGCTTTTTGACAATATCCACTATTTGTTGTGTTGATTATTTTTATATAACACAAATAAAAACATAGTATGTGTAATGTCGTTTGATTCGTCTCGACGAGTACTTTTAAATATATATTTTTCTTATGTATAACTTAAGATTAAACATGAAAATAGTCTCCGACCAGTGTGAAATTAAACAAATGTTGCAACTAATTGATCAAGTAGAGATACCATTAGAAAATTATATTGGTAATTTTTCTAACTATCCACACTCCTCCGGGTGCCGTTAACAATATCAATAAAAACGATGATGATACAATTAGTTGCTATTGTGTCTTGTTCTATAAACATCCAGAAATTTTGAGCATTAGTGTAAGGATGTATGAATATTGACATGCGTGGGTTTTTGGACTCATATCGATAATCATAAGATTTATAAGTGACAAATGTAGTAAAGTAGGGGCATAAGTTATTAGTTAGTTTAAACTTACTGTGGTTGAAAAAAATCCACAAGTATACTTACAAATTTATATAACTAGGTTGCAAGTTGCCAACACTCTTGATATAGTTTGACAATTACAAAAAAACTAATATACTCACGGTATCGTCGAAGGTCAGGCCTCTAATGTCATAGTTGAATCTCTGTTCTATTGTTACGACGAATGTGCATATGTAAAGATTACTGTGGTTGTGGATCATTTGGAGTTTCCAAAAAACTCTACAAGGCTAGAGTTAGAGTTTCATTTTCCTAATCAATCACATCTAATCGATCATCTTTTTAACCTACATTAAAACCATTGATTCTTAAAAATGAATGGTTGAGATGTAAGCTGCCCAGTAGATTTTATTGAAACAATCTAGAGAATCCTAACCGTGGAAATGCGTGGGTGTTCATTGATTGATTGATTAGGCCATTGTCAAATGGAAATACAAGAGCTGGCTATACAGGGCAGTGGTAAACAAGGAGAGAGAAGGAGATCTGGGTTTTTCTTTGTGCAAATCAAGAGAAGACAAGTGGTGAGGCCCCCCAAATCTGCTGAACAGAGAAGAAGGGACAAAGAGTAGGAGATACTGATTTCAAATGGCCATTTGATGAGAATTTACCCAAAAACATACAGGGCGATGTTACTACCTCAACAGCTCTTCGCATGGCTTCCTCTTCCAATTTAAATTTAAATTAACTCCCTAGATTTTAATTTACCACTAAGCTTTCATTTCTCTACTAGCTTTTTGTTACTCTACTCAACAAAATAAACAACAAACTAGAAGATGTATGAAATGATCAGGGTTTTTTTTTAGGTGTGTCCTTGATCGAGTTATTGTATGCTTTGTTTTAATTTATTACGTGTTGTTGTAATATATGTCTGAGTTCGTGCTATCTGTTAATGAATTTCAATAGGGTTAAGTAACTATTATATGGACTTTATTATTCAATTCTCGTGTCAAATATATGTACGTAGCTAGCTCAGTACGTATTGTGGAACAAAATAAGGCACGCTAAAAATAAAGATAATTAGAATTCATATGACGTGTGTAAGTAACATAACTCAATCACGAATTAAACCATGTGCACAAATAGTTTGCATATAACAGGAAATGTGGAAAAAAAACGTAACAAGAAAATAATAAATTGCGGGGAACGATACGTCTCATTTCATTAAGGGTTTCGAAAAACGGATATATAATATTAAATACGAAGTATTTTTGCACGCGATGCATGCGTAGTATGTGTCAAAGAAGAAATGTTATAAATTGTTTTATATTCATATATTTTGGTTTTAGTTCTCATTCTTGTTATCAATATGAGTATGTCAAAAGAAAGAAATATAAATCGTGAAAAAAAAAACTATGCTTAATAATGATTAGAAATTACCTTAATTATAGATAAGTTTAAGTAGTAGTTCACAGTTGTACGATACACTACGACCATAAATTTTCCAATAATTGTTCGCTAAGTATGGTTCATGAATATAATATGGATTGTGTACCAACTTTTAATATGAAATTCTCTTAGTTTTACATTTTTATTCGTATTGTGTCAATCCTATCAAATTATTTGTCATTGAATTCTTTTTTATTAAGTGTAACTTAGCTTATGTAATTTCATTGGTTACATGTTTATTATGATAGTAAAAAAAAAATCACTTAAATATTGTTTTAACACTAGTATACATTAACATTTCAATGCATACCATATTTAAAATTGTTCAACATTAATGAACAAATTGACAATTGAGAGAGTAAAAAGAAATTATAATTTTTTAATTTAATTCACTTAAGGTATGATGAGATTTTTCATCATTATTCTTTTCGTTATTTGGCGATTCTGGAGGTCTACCATTGTGTTCTTCGTATTGTCATTGATGATGGTATTATGTTTATAATGCTTGTGATATATCGTTTCTTTTTTTCATTTGTGTTAATTGAATATATGAATTAGATGATTGTTAATTTTATGGTTGTATTTAGACAAATTTCGAGTTAGATAGGACTAATCCTAGATAGATTTATAACTCAGTGAGATGGATTTGTTGTTAAGTTTAAGCAGCTCGTGTATCTGGACGTTATTTGCTTCAGTTCTAGATGGATTTGTATAACTGTAGAAGGTCTGTTCATGTGTATTGGATCTTGTGGTCCTAAATATGTTGAAGATATTCGGTTTTTCTTATAAAACGGGCATTTTTGTCTAAACTATTCAAACCAAAAAAAAGAATTATGATGAATTAAATTTATTAATTTATTTTAATTATTAATTCAGAGAAAAAAATTTAAATAAGATTACTGACAATGTTTTAGTTGCCCATGAATGTTTTCACTATCTTAGAAAGAAGAAGACAGGTGCAAAGGGAGAAGTGGCTCTAAAACTTGACATGAGCAAGACATACGACAGGGTGGAATGGTTTTTCTTGCGGAGTATGATGCTTCGGATGAACTTCCCATCCATTTTTGTTGAATTGGTTATGAGATGTGTCTCCTCGGCCACATTTGCTTTGGGGGAATACTATTCGAAGTCCACTTTTACTAGAATCAAAGTCCACTTTTCGTGTAAATTTCCCAACACGTCCTTTCTCCAATCCCCTCCCTAACCACCCAACACCAACAACCACCACCCAAGGCACTCTATCACCAAAAACCACCACCCAAGGCACTCTATCACCAAAAACCACCACCTGACACCACCCTACCACCAACAACCACCACCCAACACCACGTAAAAAATATGTGGACTTTGAATGGCATGGACGCCTTGCATAAGCGTCCAGACCATGGTATGGACGCCTTACGTAGGCGTCCAGACCATGGTGTGGACGCCTACGCAAGGCGTCCAGACCATGGTTTGGACGCCTATGCAAGGCGTCCATACCATGGTGTGGACGCCTTACGTAGGCGTCCAGACCATGGTGTGGACGCCTACGCAAGGTGTCCATATGATGGTTTGGACGCCTATGCAAGGCGTCCATGCGTTGGTGGTTACGAAGGTGGAGAATTTGAAGGGTAATATGGGAAGTTCACACGAAATGTGGACTTTGATTCCAGTAAAAACGGACTTCGTTTAGCAATCCAGTTTGCGTTGTTGATTAATGGTCAACCTACAAGAACTTTCAAGTCGAGTCGGGGATTACGACAGGGTGATCCTCTATCCCCTTTTCTGTTTGTTTTGTGTGTGGAAGGCCTTTCAACCTTACTCAAAGATGCGGAGAATAGGAAAATCATTCATGGTGTGAAGATAGGTCGTAGGGTTGCTCCCATCACTCACCTTCTTTTTGCAGATGACAGTCTCCTTTTTGTCCGGGAAACAACAGAAGAAGTGGAGAGTGTGTTGGATATCCTTTCAATTTATGAAGCTGCTTCGGGACAGAAATTGAATGTGGAAAAATCAATTGTATCTTTTAGCCGAAATGTGGGGTTAGATAAGAAAGAGATGCTTCTCCGAAGTTGAATTTTTAAGGCAGTTGATGAGTACGACAAATATCTTGGGCTACCTACTTATGTGGGGGGGGTGTCGAAGAAGGAGGTTTTTCAAAACATTCAGGATCAAATTCGAAAAAAGCTAAAGGGTTGGAAGGAGAAATTTTTATCTCAAGCTGGGAGGGAAGTGTTAATTAAAGCTGTGGCTCAGGCCATCCCTATCTACACAATGCAATGTTTTAAGCTTCCTATGAATGTCATTAAACACCTTGAAAGTATGTGTCGAAGCTTTTTTTGGGGTCAAAAGCAAGAGGAGAGGAGAATTTCATGGGTCTCTTGGGATAATTTATGTAGACCTAAACAACAAGGTGGTATGGGATTTCGAGCTTGGAGAAATTAATATGGCTATGCTTGCAAAACAAGGGTGGCACTTAATGACTTCTTCGAATTCCTTTACAGGCTCGAATTATGAAATAAAATATTTTCCAACATGTTCTTTCTTGGAGGCAAAGGCTACTTCGAATATGAGCTTTACATGGTGGTCTATTTTGCAAGCCAAGTCAGTTATTCAGCTTGGTTGTAGAAAATAATTGGCGATAGGTTGGACAACAACATCTGAAGGAATCTTGGGTTCAGGAATAGGCGGTGAAGGTTTATGCAAGGCATGTGAATGTGTTGATTGTTACACACTGGTTGGGGAACTGATTGAAGATGGCATTGGAATAGCATGCATTTGCAGGAAATGTTCTCTGGCTGGGAAATTGAACGCATCACAAATTCTGCTCCCTGAACATAGCTGTCCAGCGAGTGGAGTTGGACTTTCTCAAAAATGTAGCTTTACGGTTCGGGTGCATATTTTCTATTCTTCGGGATAATTAATAACCATGCCTCGACATCAGATGCTAGTGAGAAGAAAATATGGAAGAAACTGTGCAAGCTGATATCCTCCCAAGGTGAAACATTTTGTGTGGCGAGCAATGAAAAATGTGGTTCTTGTGAATGTGAACTTAATTAGAGAGGGGTACAAGTCGACCCAATTTGTTCGAGATGTGGTGATGTGAGGAGGATGCACCCACCTACTGTACAATTGCAGGGAAGCTAGGAACTTATGGTACTTGGCTCCAATTCGGTTGGATTTTGACAAATACTCTTTTTAGCTACAAAGCAGGAGTGCTTTATTATATGTCTGATGGGAAGCCGAATGGATGGTGGAGATGTTTTGGTTAATTTCTTGAATATTTGGCTGCTCGAAGAATGTGCTTTCGAAATTGTCCAAACCTCTGGTGTGGAGAATGCACAGGTTATGCAGGTTATGGAAGAATCTCGAAATCAACATGCTCTGAGGCTGACGAATGCAGAGGATAGACAGCTCCCGAGCACTTGGTCAACTTCTCCAGCTGGGTTTGCGGAGCTTATACGGATGTGGCATTGGGTGGAGGCATGTTTGGCTGTGGGCTATATTGCGAGATATGGTGGGTGATGTTTTAATGGCCATGTGTGACACTGTGCGAGGAGATGGGAATGCGCTCTTGGGAGAGGCCATCACGATTCGAAAAGCTATTCGAACTTCGTTAGAAGTGGGTTCAAGCGGTTGATTGTGGAGGTTGATAACTCTCTCTTTATCATAATTTGAAGAGAGAAGGCATGAAGCTACGGAGCTGGGATTGATTTACAAAGACATTTACATTTTGTGTAATTTATGTGAAGACATTTCTTTTACTTTCATTAGGAGAATAGGAAATAAAGCGGCTCATGCTTTGGCAAGATGAGTCTCGATATCACTGATTTTAGGTTTGGTGGAGAAGCTCCTCCGACGATTATGAGATTGTATTCGTAATGATTTAATCACTTAATAAATTCCTATTTCTCGTCAAAAAAGATCATATAGTTTGAGGAGTATTATTGATTAATTAATTACATTATTTAATGTGCATTAATAATATTTTATTACTCGTACTTATTTAAACATCATCTTTATTTACAAAACTTAATATGATATCTATAAGTCTATAACCTTTTGTTGTCCTTCTCCCCTTTTGATTTTTCACAATGGTCTTCTATTCATTCTAATCTTCTTCAAAAATGGGTCAGTTGCATTAACAATGCAATATATATATATATATATATAATATATATATATATATATATTATATATATATATATATATATATATATATAATATTATATATAATATATATATATTATGACAAATACACCTAACTACAATACATTATGGCTTATAAAAATAACGTAACGAGGTTGCTAACCGTCTCTGTAAGTGGGCCGTATGTTGACGAGGTTTGGCTTGAGAGCCTCCGTCGTGGCTCTATATCTTTCTCTTAACAATGTTCTTTGAACAATTAATAAAGCTACCTTTTCACTTCAAAAAAAAACATTATGGCTTATAAACATAACTCCATAGTCACCTATCTTAATAAAATCCATGGCCTATAGGCCAAATGTCACGACGTAACATTATACACTTGACTCTTGGCCCAAATGTATTTTCAATGTTTGTTACAGTTGTTAATCTTATATTTTGGAAAGTAATGCATATCTATTATGGAGTATGTTGTTTTAAAATTGTTTAGAAATACTAATGGTTGATGGTTTATTTATAAAGAAAGACAAAAACTATTGAATTCTAGCTATGATAAATTACAATAAATAATACAACTACATACATTAAACTTCAATTTAATTTTTTTTTTTCATAGGTCCAAGAAAATTGAAAAGGACATTATTGATGGATCTTCAAAGCATCATACATATTGTTGACACTATTTAAACAACTACATTCCAAATAGTTGATGCATGCAATTATTATAATATAACGTCTAAAGTCGATTGATATGACATGGATTCATGGAGGAAATTAATAGCCTTCAATCTGAGGCCGTGGGGAAACTTTCACGTCCGATTTTGAAGGAGGCAATAAAATTACACAGTGTCATTTTTCTTTAATATAGGGGAGACGATTCGAAAAGCCTTTGATCAGCCAATTCCCTCCCAAAACTTGAGAGCTTACGGTGAAGAACGCTCATGTTGTTCAATGCAAAAGTCGTTATGCATTTAAAAAAAAATCTACAACAAGTAGAAAACACAAGCACTTCAAATATAAGTTTTAAAAAATAGTGTTTGTTTAATGATTTAGTTTCTTATAATATTGCTTCCTCCATTATGTGACATACAATCATACCGAATTTTGTTGAAATCTTGACAATGTGTAGATTATCAATATATATTTTATAGAGTATGTTCTTTTTTCTTATTTACAACAAAAGATACTAAACTTGTAAGTTATACATTAAAAAATACGAAATCTTCAAAGACGCGAGTAATAAATTACAAATGAAGTGTAGTCCTCAAGATTGTACATTGAGCCAATGGTCTCACTTGCTAACGTTTTTACAATATCAAGAGTTTTCCACTTACTTGGTGTCAGTTTTTAGTTCATCAATGATTTGTGTGATCTTTAAATTTTACAAATAAATAACCATTATTAAAACTCAATAAACACGTACCTGCTAAAAAATAATTACAATTTGATGAGAACTTGAGAAGCCTAGTACTTGATCTATTTTTAACTCTAAACATTATATTCTCTCTACCTCATTCCTACAATTACTGAAGCGTCACACAGTAATGAATCTTCTTTTATTTTAGTTTATTGCTTCATCTACGTTGTAAGATCACTTTTTTTCCCCTAATTTTTCTCTCCTCGACTCTCGTGCATTAAGCACTATTTTTTGGCTTAATATTATGATAGTTCAATTCAGTCAATTTCAAATAACTTCAACCGACTCTAGTTGACTCCAGCTCCCTTCAGTTCAACTGATTTCAACTCACCTAACTTCAACTCATTTCTAAATGTTACTTCAGTTTAACTTCAATTTAGTTCCGCTGACTTGAACATTTTTAAATTCAGTTCAGATAACTTTAATTCAATCCAAAAGAACGTGACTTTACTTGTTAGTTGCGACTGATATAAGACACAAGATCAATTGAGAATTGACAGATAAAATCCACGGATATATATATATATATATACACACATAATAAAAGATGGTCCATATCCATAGATTTAAAAACGTCAAAAGCCTTCACAATTGGGCTTTTAGAATTGAAGAGACAAATTAAGTGACAAAATGACATAAGCAAAGCTTGTTTTAGAGATCCAAAAATCGTGATCATTCACGGTGCCCCTAATAATTTGTTGCCAACAAAAGGTAATTAGAAAATGACCTTTCACTTAATTGATGATTAGACTAATCAGAATGTGGCATCCAAACTTCTGTTCATGGACCATTTGTTCATGTGCATCCACATTAGTCGACTCTTTCTTAGGCCATCGGCCACGTGAGAGAGGGCAGCTATAATAGAACAAATCAAATGATGGCTTTCTCTGTTTTTTTAGATTTTGGACATTTGGGTCCTTCACCAGAATCACACACTCACCATCTTGTTAGCTTGTGTGTCTAGTGACTTCTCGGGGCATTTTGGATAACATGATAAGAGCTAGATAGAGCCTAGAGGGGGCTTCCATGTGTGACCGCGATCCCGGATTAATATTGTGGATCGCGATAAGGATAGAGTGAGCGCACGCACTTCTTGTTTTTGTTAGAGATGTCAACGTGCTGAGCTGAGCCGAGCCGAATTGAGTAGTAACCTGTATGTTTGAGATAGGGTTAACTAATGTTGACTGACCTCGAACTCGTTTTTGACCTTTGTTTGGTATGGATAAAAAGATAGCATAACGTGTATTGTCCCAAAGTGCATTTTGTTCATCTGTGTAATTTGGCTATAACTATGTTCCATTATTGCACAAGGCAACCGAGGCCACACTTCATGAAATTTGTGTACTATTATTCTAATCTAATTTACCGTATTTGCATAAATCATAATACACAAAGTTACTATTTGGTGAAGCATTCATCACATGGTGAATTTTTATTCTACTACATACATTAGCATTTACGAGGGTTTTCACGCTTTTTAAAAAATAGACTAATCTTCCGTAGGAGTTTGCATAGATAACTTGATAACATTCCTCCCGATTGAGTTATTTCCCATACTTACGGCGCTTGTTCCACAAGACCATGATTAAGGAGTGAAAATATCTTACTACTCACGCAACCTCAATTGGTATTGTTAATTGGATCTAATAGACAAATAAATAGAGCATGTATGTTGAATTTGGTTTAAGTAACCTTTAAGGGGTCGTTGGTTTAAAACGTTGGATGGAATGGTATGAATGACAACCTAAGGGTATGGATTGCTAATTCATTATTTTTTAAAGTTGTTTGGTTCATCTAAGGTATGGATTTTGATCGTGTTAATGACTTCGGTTGGAATGTAATCTCAATCTTTAGGGGGGCTATGTAATTGAAGGGATGAAATCCATTGGGTATAAATTCCATAACCAAATGAGACCAACCAAACAACTTTTGCATATTAATAGTATCACATCCATTTCATTCCACATAAACCTTGAACCAACATGCCTAAGTTCAATTAGGAAAGGGCCTGTCATTTGTGTCACACTGGATCAAACATACAATGGATTTTAAAAACTATATGAAAGTCGGGTTCAAATGTGTGTTGTCTCACAATTTGTGTCTCCATTTGTATTTCACTTTTTTTTGCTTGTAATATCTTATATGATTGTTTTTATAATTTTAAAAGTCAAAAAAATATATTTTATGAATCAATCACAATGAGTGAAACACAGATAAGACACAATTTGTGGGACAAAAGATTTAAATCGGGGAAAGCGACTTATATTGTGATTGTGAATAAGAAATTAAAGAATGGATTATTGAAATTATTGGTTGGTGTTTTCATGATCTTTTTAAACAGCTAGAGAAACACTTCAATATATACAATGTCCCACTTAGCCTACTCATTGAAATGACCTTGGTGAACTCTTAGGTAAAACACTTCAAGGCATTGCATATTCGTAGTCAACGGCTCCRTTTTGTTCAAYTTCTTTTTAATACTCGTTGAATAAGATAARYTYAAATAAATTTAGATAAATACAAATAATAAGTATCAATGAGTTATTATAAGCACGAGTACATCCTAGTGTACTAATAAGCTTAGATAAATACAAACAAGGTGAAGAAAATATAACATAATGGACACATTTAAAAGCTACGAGTAGTTGTTACTCTAATGGTGATAGAGGTAATTGAATGGACTGCTTTTAACTAGATTGACTAGATGATTAAATTGACTTTTTATGTAAAACTATTTGGTAATAGATCTAGGTGAGAACGTAACGGATGAAGTATAAATAATACTCTTATTTTTTTTTATACTGTATTTATTTATACTTCATCCGTTACGATTTAGGGGGAATATGAGGATTCGAACTCTTGACCTCAAGGATCAAAGGTGAAGTTGAAGCCACTGCTTCAAACCCCGTTCTCATCCTAAATAAACTTTTAATTATCAACATTCAACAATAGACATTAGTTATATATTTTTTAAGTAATAAAAAACAAATTCCCTATTGCCATGCCAACGTCCTACTTTCTTTTCAAAAATTGAAACCTTGAAAAAGAGTTTTTTCAACTCGAAACTATTTTCAAATGAAAACTCTAACTACCTTATAACTAGTGATGACAACGGATCGGACTCAGAGCGAATTATGCATAATCCGACTTCGACCATACAGGAAATCGAATTATAAATCAGCATCCGAATTCGACTCCGAGATCCGATTTTCAAATCTGAGATCCGACTCCGACTTGAATCCGAATTTTTCCTTCCTTATATATATATTTTTTTTTAAAAAAAAATTATCTACTTTATTTTAAGTGTATTTTTTGTTTTTTTTCCTATTAATTTTCTTATATTTACTCTTTTTTTGTATGAAATAAAGTTTTTGACTATACATTATACATAAGTAGCTTATTAAATATAAAAATTAAATGATAAAAATTGCATAAAAGTCGGAGTCGGATTATATAGTCGGATTTTTAGTGAGAGCCGACTCCGACCCTCCTCCAACTCGGAGTCGGATTTTTTAACGAAGTCGGAGTCGGACTTTATTTATATCGGACTCGGAACGAATTTTTTCCCTCGGATCGGAACGGATTAGGATCGGATCCGGATTGAATTGTCATCCATGCTTATAACCCACCTAGCTAAATCCGATCCGATATCTTTTTCCTCAAACCTCTCTTTTACGGCTGACGATTTTCACACTCCAAATTAGCGACCGCTTTGGCGGTCACAAAATATAAAACGATCGCTAATTTGGAGTGGATTAGATTGTGGAGTGCGGAAATAAATTCTCTTTTTTTACACTCAAACTTTTAACTTTCAAACTAGTTTAATAGAGCTAATAAAATATTATTATTATTATTATTATTAAGTTAGATGAGGGCTCTGCCATTACTACTTTTTACCCTAACAATTAAAGGTGAATAATTTACCCATTGAGTAAACAAAGTTTTTCCCGTAGAATAGCAACTAGCATCCACTCATTTGAAGCACATACCTCCATCATCTTGAAAATGCACACTTTATATTCCCAATTCAGAAAGAAACAGATGCAAATCAGTGATAAACTGATAAACAAAGAGATACTTTCATTTTGGCAGATCCCAAGTGTATGGTTGATAATTACTTGCATAGTAAGGACAACTTTTGGTGTTAAATTAGGAAATTCAAGATATCATTTTAAAGTTTAATTTAAACTAAGGCCAATTGACAACGGATCAAAAATAATCAACAACAATATATGATAGTATCAAAGTTCTTATAAAAAAAACTTCAAATTGAGAAAAGATGTTTTATGAAAAACTACATATCTAGTTCAAAACAAATAAATGATCGTATGTACGAAAGAAAATAAATTAAATAAATTTTTCATGTCAATTTTTTTCCTTATAATATGTGCACACAGTTAAGACCGTATTATTTTGTACATTCAACGTTTAGTTGATGCTGTCACGGCAAATATTTTCCAATCCAACTGGTCAAACGTTGTCACATATTCATATTAATAAATTACCCCTTGTGGGTCTAGCTTTGACCATGCCTTAGGACCCTACCACTTTTGTTTTTTCAAGATATCAAGTCAAAGTTACTTCAAGTTATTACAGTCCAAATTGTTATCTCCACTCTTGTTTGACAATTGTTGGTTAATTACAACAATTATAGTCAACCACCATAATTCACTTGCTCATATGAAGAACATGAGCAAAGAGACATATACACATTGCCTTTAAAATAATCAAAAATCATCGACACATATGAAAGAACTGGTAGAAA
>SNQN01001125.1:87850-105705 GCA_008642245.1 Bassia scoparia | reverse complement strand
ATTCAAATTAAATTCATTACCACCTATCTAAATTTCTATATTTCAAAAACAGTAGTCCATTTGTCCTTTGCACCACTACTTCACTAGTCACTGCTAATGATACTGCTAGTCTATGCTATTCCCAACTTGGGAGTGTGGAATGTAATTCGTGGGATGATAAGATCACCAGTTTTTAATTTTATTTTTATTTTAGCAGTTTCCCTCTTTTCAATTTTCTATGTAAAATAAAAAAAATTCTCATTTCCAGAGAATTTGTGCAAGATCTGCACAACAACCCTCCTGTTTTCTGTCTTACTTTGGTGGGGTGCCCTCAAACATTCTCCTAGGTAGTCGTAGGCAGTGTGCCCAAAAGGAATAAATCTGCACCACGTTAATGGGATTCCCATCTAGATCTACACCTTCTCTATGTATCAATTTTTTTTACCATCAATTCTGTGGAGGTATTGATTATTATGCCAAATATGCCTTCTTAATTACAATATATCCTTATTAGAGTATAATTTTATTACGGTTAGTTAGTAAAATAACGATAACGGAATTCAAATGTAGTGCCTTAAACTGTATATCTTGAAATTAGGTCGAAAAGTCAGAGGCTTACTAATATATATAGAATGGAAGTGATGAGTTGTATATGTTGAAGGTGTTGGGTTTGGTGTAAGGCACTAGAGTAGTATTGAGAAAGAGGGGAAAACAGCAATGTGCGATGATAGGATGGAGGATTAATTCAGACGAAGGTGAGAAGAGAAGCAATGCAAACATGCATTTCCCCTACCTCATCATCATGGGGACTTGCTTTGTCCTTGTTTCTTACTCCTTCTGCATTGGGTTTGTCCTTGTCATTTCCACTGATCGCTAAATTTTGCTAATGTTTAGGGAATAATTTTTTTATTATTGTTTTAACATTATCTTCAACAATGAAACACTGTATTAATACAGTCCTAAGTATTGCACGGTGACCACGTCATAATAATTACATTGGTAATGGCATGGCAACTTCACCAGCTATAACACTTGTGCAAAGGTGTTAAGCTATTTTTGCAGAAACTGGATGTATGTATATTCGAGTCCAGTTTTATTACTATACTTTATTATCATTGAATTAAAAAATCAGGTCACCGGCCTTTTACTAGTAGTATATAGTTGCACAAGAACTGGTATGAAATGCTGAGGTCTCCTTCTAACTAGAACACTGAGATCCGTGTACTATTAGTTGTAGTTGAATTCTAATGCTATCATTGTTCTCATAACTATCATGAAGGCTATCAATTATACATATGCATATGCTAGTTCACATTATCTGCAACAGGCAATATTATATTTCGAGACCAAAGGATCGGAGGGGATAATGAAGGATATTAATGTAGCTCCTTCATAAATGATATATTTAGGCTTTCGAATTGAACTTCGTAGAGTTGAATCCAAATACTGTTACATAACTGCAATTGAAATGCAGTAGACACAAGCATGAGCAGTAAAAGAGTAATTTGGAACAGACTAACCAAAACAGAAAAATATGGAAACATGCATTAAAACCATTTTACCTTTCCTAATGCTTGAATAAGAATATTACAACATGAAAGTGCGCAATATATTTTATACGCCAAAGATACAATAAATCCAAGACTAAAGCGTAAATTAGTGAATAAATAAAACAAAGCTATTGTGCATTGGTGGAAAAAAGAGAAATCGGATTCACTGAAGGTAGCCAGTTCAAGACCCCTAGATATTGGCCACTTAAAGATTCTGTTATGGCAATCATTGAGCTGGCAGAGAATCTGCCATATGAATTTAGTGCAATGATTTGCAGCTGTCATGTCTATTGATGTGGCAGCTGTTCAACTGTTGCTTGCACCTGAAAATTTCAGCTTCTTCCTAAGCTGCTTTCTACCTGACCTCTGCAATGATGTTCGCACTTGCCTTGATATAATGTTGCTGCTGATATGCCTTAGCATAATGTGTTGCTGCATTGGTATTTTGCTGCTTGTAGTATAGCAATTAGCCTGATCTTCTTAGTAAGTCTTCTAACACCCCCCCCTCAACACTTGCATGGTGTGATCATGCCTAGTTTGCGCAAGCGAGAGAATGTTATTAAATGGCTCAGGAAGGATATATTTAGTGAAAACATCTGCCCAGCTCGCTGAGTGCAGTAGGAAGACTAGGAAGCCTGACATCAGTCCCTCAAAACCCTTATCCCTTGTAAAATGAACAATCGATTTCTATGTGCTTTGTCCTTTCATGAAAATGGGGTTTTTAGCAATATGTAAAGCACTCTGATTATCACAGCTGTGCAGCCTGAACAGGCTTTAGTGTGTCTAGATTGAATTCTTCTAACTAAATGCTTACCAACAAGTCACGTCTCGTGAGGCTGCTTGCAGCAGGCGTCGATATTCAGCCTCACTGCGAGAGCTTGGAGGTACAATTGGCTGCTTTTTGGATTTTTCCAACTTATAAAGTGATGCCGAACAAGCACTACATACCTTGTTGACTGATCTTCTGGTATCTACACATGATGCCCAGTCTGAGTCTGGTAAAAGGCCTTGTAAAGACAACAACCTGTCACATCCTTTCATGAGAATTACCCTTCAATGCATGCATGTTCCTTGTAAATACTTCAAAGTGATTGATGAGGCCTGCTTATGATGAGGTTCCTAGGCTCTGTGCATGAACTGGCTCAGATATTGGCACAGTGTAGGCAAGGTCTGGCCTCGGTGTGTGATTCAAAAAATTGAGTTTGTCCAACTATGCCTCCTGAAGTATTCAGGTTCATGATAACACTCTCCAATCTGTAGAGGAAAGAGCTTGAGTTTAAGTGGGAGAGGTGTGACAATAGGTTTTCCGCTTGTATCAAGCTTTTGAGCAATCTAAAAGTTCCTTTGCAAAACTTTTGTCTTGATATGCAATACCCTTCTTTGTGTTGCCAACTTCCATTCCCCTAAAAAATAAACTTCAAGTCTCCTAATCTGTTAATCTTGAACTTGGTCATGAAGATATGAGATTCAGCTTGTTAACTGATTGCCGTTGATCATTTCCGTAAGACAAAATCACATACATTAACTGCAATGCTGTGAAGGTTGATTCTGTATTCCTCAAAAATAGACTATAACATTCGTTGGGATGATGAAATCCTGTGAACTAAGCTCTCTTTTGTAGCTTGATAGAACTTGTCTTGAGGCTTGCTGAGCCCATTAAAGTGATTTTTTCAGCCAGAGGCAGACCCTGTATTATCTTCATTGCTACACCTTCAGCCCTTCATATAAACCCTCATCCATAAGCTCTCCATGCAAGAAAGCAGTTTTAATGAACTGAATGCTAGTTCTTCCAACCCTTAGAAGGCTGCTACTTGAATTAGACACCTTTATTGTAGCATTTTAACACAGGTTGAGAAAGTTCTCCTGATAGAAAAACAATTCCCATAGCTCTTGGTTGTACCCGTTCTGCAACTAATCTAGTCCTTGTACCTCTCCAAAGGGTTCCCAATCTGCTCATCTTAATTGTCACCTCTTTAAAACCCACTTGTTTCCTCATTGCTTTCTTTTTCCTGTAGGTTAAATTCAACTATATCCCAGAGTATTGATCTTATCCTATTCAAGGCCTCAAGTTTCTTGTTCCATTTGCATGCTGTACCAAGTAGAGATGTTAGCAGCTGGGCTGTCTGCATAAGTATTGGCTGCTATTGCAACCCTTGTATTCTTGAGCACAATAGACAAGTAAAGCAGCATGTGTATAATCACATCAACAAGATATGTTCCTAGTATGTTAGCCCCCAGAAAAACCACACACGATAATCCTTAGTCCAAAAGGGTGGCTGAATGTGATCTCTCAAGACCTTCTGGAACATTCGTGTTGCAACATCACTTTGTGTCTATTACAAGTTAGCTCATGGAGTAGTATTTTAGTAGGAATAGGATTTCTGAAATGCTGACTACCGGATTATAATATGTCAAATTGCTTAGTGGGGGGAAAATCATCTGTATTAATAGTAACTGGAGTTGCCCCAAAGGTAAGAAAATGTGGAATTCTTCCCTTCACATTTGGGCTGAGAATTAAAATGAAAGGGGAAGTGCTTTTCATAGAATTAACATTTCTAAAACAATGACCCCTTTTGTTAGTTAAATCCAAGAGTTTTATACCCTTTTGGGTACTTGGGTTAACCAAGAAAAACACAGGGGTTAGGCGCGGGGGTAGAAATTTATTGCCTTCCTTGCCTTAATGGTCATAATAGTAACAAAGGCACCAAAAACTCTTAGATTATCAACCTTAGGCGTTTAAATTAATAATTTCTCATAGCTGGTGTTTGAATAATTCAAGCAAGAAAGAGGCATTCATATTATAAGGGAGCTTTGCACACATTATTACACTTTCACCTCCAGTGATTTTATTGGAATTTTTGATTGAAATACAGGCTCCTTGCTGTCTCCAGCAAATGCCTGTGTTTTCCTTTCTACCAATCCCATTTTGTTGGGGACTGTTTCAGAACAAGAAGTATTGATGTACATACATTTCTATTGTAAAAATTTACAATTATTCCCTTTCTCCAAACTCAAAGAGCATTATCAGTCCTCTAATGATTTTTAGTTTCCTTTATTAAAACTGAAGCTTAGTAATTACACTATAGAACTGAAACATCAATTCAGCGTTTGTTACCACCGAGTCAGATTTTCTGAACAAGAAAAAAATTCCTTGTCATTCTACTATAAGATCATCGCACTATTGTCATTAAAAAGTATTGACAGCCAGTATGAGAAACAAACTTGTAAGGACCCCCATAAAGGTCTAACATGAAGGTAAAATCACAAAAGAACACTAGTAGACTAAGACAGTAGTGCTGAACAAAAAGGTAACCTAGTGTGCTTAGCACTTATGACAAACTTGACAAAAAATCATTGCTCAATACATATGCATTACATGGAAACCCTGGACAGGACTTTATTTAACCCTAGAAAAAGGGAAGGTGACCAAAGTCTACAGGCTGCCACAACTTAGCTTTGATCATTAACGAAACCTTATAAAGAAGCCTAAAGCAAAGTAGACATTACTAGGAATAAGAGTCATTAAAGCTGGTAGTAGGATTATAAGATGAATGAAAACTGTCATATAAAAGGTGAATAAAGCCTTGATCAAAGTTACCAAGACATGCAGGGCTTGTTCTAGTGAAGGCAAGAATCCTGAAATATTAGCACTTGAGTATTAGTGAAACAAAATAGCAGCATGCATACTCCCTTACTTCAATTATGAAACAGAAAATTAAATTTAAACTCTGAATTCTGGATATAGTAAAAACATTGTGTAAAACTAATTAATTTGCAAAAAAATATTGTACCCTTATGCTAATAGACTTGGACCCTATTCCCCACTTAAAGGTATGCGTAATAAGCAGCATTCCATTTCTATGGGTTATAATCATGAAAAATTTTGCTTAAATCAAATGCACTCATGATTAGTGCTGCCTGTATCTAACGATCCAAACATTAGAAATACTAGTAAGTAAGCAAGTAAACCTAAGCACAAGAAAGCCGTACAATCTTCTTTCAATTGGTCTCAGCAGATGTTGTTCTATGAATTAGCAAGAGGCAGATCCAAGTTGGTTGTATTAGACTCTGAGCAGTGAGTTGAGGGGAGCATCTTGTGTATCCTCTGGTTCTGCTTCTTCACTTAAGCACAGCTGCAGCAAGCTTCTGATTCTTCCACTTCTCTTTGATTTCCTTAGGGCATCCCATGCAAGTGTAAACAGCACTTGTCTCTAAGTAGATGACAGGGTGCTTTACAATAGATCACAATGAAAAGCTCTACATGAGCCTGATTGAACACTTCTGAAACCTGAGTCACCAAAATTTTCTTGACAACAAAAGCCATGTTATCATCTGATTGAATGACGTGGATATGAATAAACTATCTTGTTGAAAATGATTCTCTTCCTGAGCCAAGAGTCTGTAGGGCTTGAGTTATCTGAGGCAAAGGCTTTGCTGAAAGAAGCAATAAATTTCAACACAAACTGACCATTATCTGAGGTTAGGAATTTAACTTCATGATAAGAAAACTGTGGGTCACGCACATAAAAGTTATGGCCTTACTGAAAATTTTCAGCATCTTTCATAGCAACCAAAGAACATACCGCACAAAAATTCACCGAGTAATTTATCGCAGGAAGTTGCAAAAAACTGAGAACGATGGGTTTATGAATGCTAAATTCACTCCCACACCGAAACAAATTTATCAAAAAACTTTGTGAAGAAACTTAGAGAACAGAAAATACACCATAACAATGTCGCGTGAAAGTAAAAAGATGACAGAAGAAGCAACTCTTCTGGAAAAGAAAGAATGAGGAATGGGCAGACCAATTCGATAGAACAAGGAGTTCCAGAGTTCGACGTTTCCCAAACCTTTCAAGTACGATTAGCCCACCATCTTCTCCTCCTATAGCAGAACTCAAATATAAAAATACACGAACCAACCTAGCCAAAAATGATATCCTGAATCCAGAGAGAACTTGTACTGAACCAAGAATGATGGTCACTGATTCACTCGATCCCATGCATTGTACTGAGTCAGGGAGAAAATAACGTGAGTCAACATCGTGTCTTGATCAAATCTGCCATCTAAATGACACCCTAAGTTTGTTTTTCGACACGAAGAAAAGTGACCAATGATAAAAGCAGACCTTTTCCAGGTCATAAAACCCACTCCACTTCGAACTTACTCTGAACACAAAGGCCTTATAAGATACTCCCGAAAATACACTTGTGGCTGGGTATGGACAATGGTAAAATAGATAGAGGATGGTACAGTAGAAGAATGATTGAGGATCACACCTGCAGCAATCAATTAGATAAGCTGCCAAATTTAATTTCGTGCAGATAGACAAAAGCAAAGTACAAAAGCAAAGCCCTAGAGTTGTGAAAAAGAAGAATAGAGCTTAGTAAAGAGAAAAGAAAATCCACAATTTGCAAAGGGAAAAACAAGTAGAGACTCAAGAAGATAAAGTTGAAAGATGACAACAGATTGATTTTTGAAAACAAGCCAACAAGACCCAGATTATGGTTCACGCTTCGTGACTACACATGATACAAACACGTGTGTCAGAGAGTGAAATAGCGGAGATAGAACAACACAAGCGGACAAAAAGAATAGCAGTAAATAGAGTAATTTCCGGAAAGCACTACGACAACAACAGAAAAAATCACGAAACACCGCCAGAATGGCTTTAAGACCATTTTATTTCTATTTAATGCTGAATGTAAATATGGCGGAAGACGGATACAAACATGAGAATGCATATATTTAGCCAAAAATTACATAAACCCAGCTAAAGGGCTTAAATTACTGCCCCCATTCAACGTAAAATAAAACCCAAGCTATATAGATCATTGGTTGAGGAAAAGTAAAAGAAAGTGGCGGGAAATGACCTGACCAAGACCCAAAATTTTGTGGTGGTAGTTCTAAGTAATTAATGCTTTACCACCTCTAAATAAAACAAATTAACCACTTAATTACATAATAATAGCTTCAACAGAGAAGAGCTGTCCAACATCAAACACACTAACTTTATTGGAAACCCCCATGTGAAATCATACCTGGGATTTTAATATTATTGCCCCCCCTTTTTTTTCATTTAATTAAATTTTTATTTCATTATTCTCATTCCCTAATTTAAGCTCCTTTCTTTATCATGGAAGAATGCTTTAATGGCTGCCAAAATCTCTTAAAAATGGGACCTCCTTGCTCTTAAACCTGCTAGCAAGAATTCATAAAAAAGGGGGAAAAGAGAAGATACAATGATTTTGTTGAGCACACATGATCTGACCTCCACTTTTTAGATCATTCTGGAGATCTGTTACATGCTTATTTTTTGGAATCATAGCATCATTGCTTCTTCAAATCTTAAATTTTATTACTAAAACAATTGAAAAAGGCTAAAACTTCAAAGATATTTGTTAATCATGATAAACAAAACATGAGATAATTATCATACTAATAAAATTATTAATATCCAAAAAAATCATTCCATCAAACTCAGCTCATTACAAAACTACCATATAATAATTAAGTATGTATAATACATTAAACTATTTTGCTCCAAATATAGCAAAGCCAACCAATGACACCAAAGACTGATTATAACAGCAGTTTAGTGGATGGCTTATCTTGGAAAATTCCTCTTGCAATACAAGACAAACAGCATAGATATAAATTAGCTTAATTAGCATAGAGTATGAGCAAGCTAAGCCCCTCAAAAATAATGGGCAAACAAAAAACAACAAAAAGAAAATTTAATCAAAATTATTATTTTTTCAGCTGCTTTGATCAGTTCTCTTACTCAATTCACCAAGCAACATTATCCCCAACCTATTCTTAGATGAAGCCAAGCCAAAAAAACGAGCTTCRAAATCATGATCATATACTTAATTTGAACTAGCTCTAAGATCAATCAAAATACTAAGAAGATTGGAGATAAGAGGAATGAATAATTAGCAAAGAACTTACTTAATTAAACCATATTGTATCCCTATTTGTTAGAAACTCCAAAATAAGTCATCACTCACCACAAGAAAATCTAAAAAGAACAAAGAAGATCAGAAATTAAGAAATTAAACCATGAGGAGGAAGAAAAAGAGAAAAGAGAAAATTAAAAAAAAAAAAAACCCCATATTATCTTTGTGCAAATCTTGACTACCAAGAACCTCCATTACCCAACATTCCACTCCAATACCCTGGTGTTGAATCTCCTTGTTCACCATTTTGATCATATTATCAGCACTATTAGTAGTAGCATTTATGATCAGCACTTGTTGCTGCTTTGAGACTTGCTTCAAATCTTCAAAGGGAACAAAAGCCTCCCATTGTTTGTTTCTCTGTTTGTTGTTGTTGGTGGTGGTGGTGCACATCTTCCTTGCAAACTTCCATACCCATTTCCAAGACCATCAACAAGGGAAAAATTCAAGCTTGGCTTGTAATCATGCATTGGAAACCCTGATGAGTAAACCCCATTCGGGTCCGTACGGCATCGCATGAATGGGGTTAGGCCCCTAGATGAAGTAAGACCATTCAAGAGCTCCAAAGCAGAAGTTGATGTGATTATTAGCAATTACCACCTGTATAGCATTGGCACCACCAGAATTTGGGATTTGTGATTTAGGGTGTTTTCAATAGTGGGCAACTGCATGAATTCAGAAAGACTCCTGAATTCCTGCTCTGCTGATGATGGTGTTGTTGATTATGATGAGTTGGTGGGAAACCTAATTGAGATCTTGCCCTTGATGATAACTAAGCTTAGGTTTTATGAACATTATTGGTGATGATGATGATTGTGATGCGATTGCTGTGTTGAAGCAACTAAATCATGAGAAGACAGCTTCTTAGAAGCGGAATTAGCAGAAGAGAAATGATGTGGTCGATGTGATGATCTCTTGTTCTTCCTCGAACCGCCGCCAACTGGGATGTTTCTCAGGGATCCACCTCAGTCCGAGTACCTTCTGCAAGTCTTGCAGAAGTATCGGGTTGTGTGAGACTGTAATTGTTGTAGTAGCAAAAACTTTGTGTTGGTTGAAATTGCACCTTGGACAGTTCACAAGCATGTTTTTTGAGGCCTCACTTTCCTTTCCAATGAAGTTGAAGCAGGCTTTGAATTAATATTACTACTGCTGTTAATATATTTTGTTGATGTATTATTATTATTATTTGATGAGATGATATTAGAGCATGTTGTAGCTGATGCTGTGACTGAAGAAGAACGTGTATTTGCATTTCTTCAATTGGCTCACTAATATCTCCTAGAAAAAGTGACCCAAAAAATGAAAAGAAATTAAAGTGGACATAAATTAAAGGAAGAAAACACATTTAGCTTCAAGATCCAACAAAGTAAGTCAATTAAAAACAAACATCAAAATTAAGATGAAGACAGCTGACATAACCAAAGAAAGGCAAATAAAACAAACCAAAAGAAAAAAGAAAAGAGAACAACAAAAATTTAACTCATGTTTATTTTATTTCTTTATTTATGAGAAAAATAAAAGAAAAGAACAACACTTTGCAGGATTTATAGCAGCAGAAAAAAGCAAGAAACTAACAGATGATAATAATAACAAATTAATCCTTTTTCCAATCTCACTTTTCCCCCTTCAAATACTCTTTCTTTTCTCTTTCATTTCATTTTATTTTCATTCCAAGCAATAAAGATGATAACTTTTTTCAAAACAACACTGAATTTTGTTACAAGTGGGAAGTTGAGCTAGTATATCAATTATACATCAAAATTAACCAACTTTATTACATGAAACAAATAAACAACCCCAAAAAAAACACAAAAAACATAAACAAAAATTGTCATGCAGATTTATGGAATCCCACAAAATTAATGAAAAGGGTACCCAAAAAAAAAATTCTTTTGGCAATACTGAGGCCATTGAGCAGTGTCCATTGATGATGATGAAGCTTGAGACCAAAGATGAAATGTGTACTAAAAACTTCAAAAAGTAGAAGAAATTTTGCCTCTTTTTTAGCAGCTGATTTTTTTTTCCCTTTTTTTTTGTTGGGGTTCTTCTAAAAAGCAGAGAAAGGAAATGTCTGAGTTTGCTTTCTCTCAATCTCTCTCTCTCTCACTAGATGTGTTTTGTCTGCGTATGTTTGCATTTTTATGCTGCTGGAGTGTGAAGTGAAAATTAAAAAACAAAGGGAAAGAAGGAGAGAAAGAGGGGTCGCAAATAAAATACCCATTTTCCTGATACCATTTATTTATTGTAAGCCGCACAGCAAAGAATATTTGTCTCTGCTATATAAACTTATTTTAATCGAGTATAGTATTAGTCAAATTGTATAAATGCAATCGGTTATACTTATCAAGTTAGCCCGCACTCATTTTCCTTCATTAACAAATAGAATTTATTTATTTGTGATGAAATATTCATTTTTAATCACAGATGAAAAAACTGAGGGTCTTTTTTTTCAATTTATTTTCAATTAAGTTTTCTAACCTAATTTCCTATCTCTTAAACAATTCAGTTTGGTTCAGTTTATTTTTATTCAGTTGAAGTAAACGGACCTTGAGTGTAGTTAGATTTAACTAGGTACGATTAGTGTTACTATGCACATGTTTTATAAAACTGCATATTTTTTCTTGATCTACTTTTAACGTGGTGAACTGGCTAGTCTCTAACGAGAATTTGCATGAATGTCTTCATAGGCGGCATCCCTCCCCAAGTTATGATTTTTTCGTTGTAATGACTCAATTCATAACCTTGAGTTGATTACGAAACTTAGATGTCGTTAAGGTCCACTCAAACCAACCTTAATTGATAAATACCACTAGTATAATATTATATGGAGTATCATCTGCACACATAATGTGTATAATATAAAGTTTTATTATCTCTGAGATTGTGGTGGGTGTTGTTTGTGCGATGGTGTACGTATATTCTGCGCTGGTGGGCTTTCATTCTCCATTTTGCGTGACTAAAAACAAGTCAATTTTATTCAACTCTCCTCTATCCACTTTCATTAAGTTTATCTACTTGTGTTTTTTTTATTTCATATTTGTTGCAAAGTAATAATAGTTCCTCATTGTTTTTATTCCCAAAATACAGTAGAATTTGCAATGCAAATAGATCGATTTTTTCAATTTTACCCTTCTTTTTTATTGGAGTACAATAATCTACAGTAAAACTAAAACACTAACTAATTTTGCCTTTTCGGTTAATTGTTGGATATATTATCCATTAAAGCTTATTAGAATATTTGTCACATGCAAATTGTAATAAATTAATCATCAGATCTAGGTTGCACCAAAACGGATACGAGTACGGACACAACACGAGTACGGGAAAACGTCAATTTAAAATAGCGGACACGTAGACACGAGAATAATAACATAATAAATAAGTATATCAAATTGAAGATAATTTTACAAGCTTACATTTAATATAGGTAAATCAGCACTTTAACAATATCACTCTCATATAAAAATTGAAATAAGTTAGATGTACGCGATAAAAATGTTTAAATTTAAGTGAAACAAAATCAAATAAATAAAAAAAAACCCAATCAAATAAGTGAAATAAATCAGCGATCGACGAATTAGTAARAGCGACGTAAATGACGAGAGAGAAGATGAGTTCTTGGAGCACCTAAATGAGGAGAGAGAAGAAGAATTCTATTGGTTTGAGTTAATTTAGTGAGTTTTGTAGGAGAAAATGATATAATGGAGGTTAGGATTTCAGATTAGAATAGGAGAATCGAAGACAAGTCTTGTTCTCGAAAACGTGTCCGACACGTGTCCATCACATTTTCTATCCGTGTCCGTGTGTCCAAAAATATAATAAAAAATTAGATACGCCGCCCTTTTGTATGTTGGATACAAATTTACGCGTGTCCGATGAGTGTCCGTTTCCGACACGTGTCCGACACGGGATCGGACACGCTACCTTGGCGAAGTGTCCATGCTTCCTAGCATCAGCTTTTTGTGCCTGACATTTTTTTTGTTCATATGAGTTGACAATTGTCACATATCCTATTTTACACTACTATTCTACTATGGATACAAGAGTATGAAAATTCTTTTATGTTTGTCCCAAATATTTCAGAGCTCTTCCAAGGTGGGCCGTGTACTTGTTTTTAAGGAAGTAAAATAAATTTTCTCGTTGACCTCGATTGTCATATGTACAAAGTAATGTGATTGAAAATACGATCTTGCTAATTTAAAAGTTCGATGAATTTCGAAGAGTAGTGAAAGTGCTAAACACGTTGTTTAGGCTTTTGAAGTAAGATTTCTCGTCTTATATTGTTTTTATTATGAATTGTCAGTAGTTATGATCTATTATAGTTTTTATCTATCGACTCTGAAATTTTCTTTTTTATATCGATCTTCATGATATGTATGCTTAATTTACCGAGTATTTTTATTACTGTATTAAAATCCGACAAAATAATTTGCTTAAAATGTCACCCTGCTTACTTCCAAACCCTAGCTATGAAATCCGAATGTAACTCTACCAATAATTATTTGATTTAATTTATAGTTAATTTAAATTCTTCGAATTTTTGTTTCTAAATCGGTCACTTAGGTTGGAGGATTGAAGTGATTCAACAAGAAGAATCACTAAGAATGTCAAAACACTACTAATAATGCATTATACCAACATATGCTCAGAGTGAAGTAAAAGAAGAGGATGTAGTCCATGTTCAATTCTACTCTTCACCTTATTGCCAACATATACTGAATTTGACTACTTAAGCAATTAGCAAATGGGGCTTTTGAATGTGTACTAAATCAAATTATTATTTTAAATCACACCAAAAACAATCCATACAATGCAAGCTAAGGCTACTAGGATAAAAAAAAGGTGAGATATATAACGACTCCTTGGTACTAGGAGTAAGCTTCTATTACGTGACAAATGCATTGTACACAACATATCATTATACTTAACAATCGAATAAACTACTGTAGTCTATTCCATCTTTAAAAGAATAGAATGAACACTTGGCAAGTTAGCATAATCATTACACATACATTATATATGGAGAAAACTGAGAGATAAACTCAATTACCGGTACAACTCTCCTTGCTGATAATATAATGAAAAACACAATTACTAAATACACATAAAGTGTACTTAGTATTATGATCTAATCTCTCTAAGACATTAGTCCGTATCAAGTCATATGAACAAAAAAAAATCTCAGGCACAAAAAGCTGATGCTAGGAAGCATGGACACTTCGCCAAGGTAGCGTGTCCGATCCGTGTCGATACATGTCGGAAACGGACACTCATCGGCAACGCGTTAAATCTGTATCCAACATACAAATGGATGTATCAATTTTTTATATATTTTTGGACACCAGGACACGGATAGGAAAATGTGATGGACACGTGTCGGACACGTTTTCGAGAACAGAAATGATTCTCATATTCTAATCTGAAATCTATAAACCTACATACATAATAATCATTTTCTCCTACAAAACTGCACTAAATTAACTCAAACCAATAGAATTTCTTCTTCTCTCTCCTCATTTACGTGCTCCAAGAACTCGCTCTTCTTTTCTCGTCATTTACGTCGCTTTTACTAATTCGTCGATCGCTGATTTTATTTTCACTTATTTGATTGGGTTTTTTTTTATATTTGATTTGTTTCCTTAAATTTAAACATTTTATCGCGTACATCTAACTTATTTCAATTTTTATATGAGAGTGATATGGTTAAGATAAAGTATTTAGGTACATCGAGGATGCACATAAATTTACTGTGCGATTCAGATTTATGCAGACCCTTTTGTGGTTAATATAGTAAACCATTTTGTGATCAATATAGTGACCCTTATTATTTAGTACTATATGATGTAAGTGAAAATGGGTCACTATATATTGCATATAAAGGTAACTATATGCTTGATGCACAATAAATTTATTGTGCATCTGATGCATATATACCTTCTGTATTATTAAGTTGCTGATTTACCTATATTAAATGTAAGCTTGTAAAATTATCTTCAATTGATATATGTACTTATTTATTATGTTATTATTCCGTGTCACGTGTCCGCTATTTTAAATGACGTTTTCCCGTACTCGTGTTGTGTCCTTGACTCGTATTTTGGTGCAACTTAGATCTGATGATTAAGTTATTACAATTTTTGCATTGTGGACAAAGTATTCTAATAACGTTACATGGATAATTATTCCAACAATTTAACCGAAAGGCACAAAATTAGTTAGGTTTTTTAGTTTTACTGTAGATTATTGTACTCCAATAAAAAGAAGGGTAAATTGAAAAATTCGATCTATTTGCATTGCAAATTCTACTGTTATTTTGGAATAAAACAATGAGGAACTATTATTACTTGCAACAAATATGAAATAAAAAAAACACAAGTAGATAAACTTTAATGAAAGTGGGATAGAGGAGAGTTGATACAAATTGACTTGTTTTTAGTCAGCAAAATGGAGAAATGAAAGCCCACCAGCGCAGATATACGTACACCATCGCACAAACAAACCCACCCACAATCTCAGAGAAATAAAAACTTTATATTATACACATTATGTGACAGATGATATCCATATAATATTATACTAGTGGTTAGTTTATGCAATTAGGTGGTTGAGTGGTTAACGACGATCAAGTTGTAATCAATAAGTTATGAATTGAGTCTTATCAACGAAAAATAAATCATAACTTGGAAGGGATGTCGCCTATGTGAAGACTTTCATGCTAATTTCGGTAAGAGACTAGCCAGTTCACCAGCTTAAAAGTAGATCAAGAAATATATGCAGTTTTATAAAAATCATCATGTGGCATATAACATAATCCTACCTAGTTAAATCTAGCTATCACTCAAGGTCCGTTTTACTTCAACTGAAAATAAAATAAACTGAACTCAAACTGAATGTGTTTAAGAGATAGGAAAATTAGTGTTAGAAACTTATTGAAAAATAAATTGAAATAAAAGAGCCCTCGTTTTTTTTTTATCTGTTGATTAAAATGATTATTCATCACCAAATAAATAAATTCTATTTTGTTAATGAAGGAAATGAGTGCTGGGCTACTGATAAGGTATAACCGATTGCATTATACAATTATGCACTATATACTACTTCCGATTAAAATAAGTTTATTAGCAGAGACAATATTCTTGCTGTGGCGGCTTACAATAAATAATGTATCAGGGAAAATGGGGTATTTATTTGCGACCCCTCTTTCTCTCCTTCTTTTCCTTTGTTTTTTAATTTTCACTTCACACTCAGCGAGCATAAAAAGCAAACATACGCAGACAAAACACATCTAGTCGAGAGAGAGAGATTGGAGAGAAAGCAAACTCAGACATTCCTTTCTCTGCTTTTTAGAAGAACCCCAACAAAAAAAAGGGAAAAAAAATCAGCTGCTAAAAAGAGGCAAAAATTTTCTTCTACTTTTGAATAATTTTAGGTACACATTTCATCTTTGGTCTTCACTCATCATCATCAATGGACACTGCTCAATGCCTCAGGTATGCACAAAGAATCTTTTTTTTTTGGGTACGCCTTTTCATTAATTTTGTGGGATCTCATAAATTCGCATGACAATTTTTGTTTATTGTTTTTTTGTGATTTTTTTTGGGTGTTGTTTATTTTTGTTCATGTATATTAAAGTTGTTAATTTTGATTGTATAATTTGATATACTAGCTCAAACTTCCCACTTGTAACAAAATTCAGTGTTGTGTTTGAAAAAAGTTATCATCTTTATTGCTTGGAATGAAATATAAATGAAATGAAGAGAAAAGAAAGAGTATTTGAAGGGGGATAAGTGAGATGAAAAAGGATTAATTTGTTATTATTTATCCTGTTTAGTTCTTTGCTTTTTTTCTGCTGCTAAAATCCTGCAAAAGTGTTGTTCTTTTCTTTTTTTTTCTCATAAATAAAGAAATAAAATAAACATGAGTTAATTTTGTTGTCTCCTTTGCTTTTTTTTTGTTGTTTTATTTCCTTCTTGGTTTAGTCAGCTGTCTTCGATGTTATTTTGATGTTTGTTTTTAAACTGTTGAGCTTATATTGTTGGATCGTTGAAGGCTAAATGTGTTTTTTCTTCTTTTTAATTTATGTCCACTTTAATTTCTTTTCATTTTTTTGGGTCACTTTTTTCTAGGAAGATTATTTAGTGAAGCCAATTGAAGAGAAATGATCCCAATACCCGTTTCTTCTTCAGTCACAGCATCAGCTACACATGCTCTAAATTCATCTCACAAATAATTAATATAACATCAACAACAATAATAATAACCGAGCAGTAGTAATATTAATTCAAAAGGCCTGGTCGAACCATGGAAGGAAACGTGAGGCCTCAATAAAAAGATTCATGCTGTGAACTGTCCAAGGTCATTCAACAATCACAAAGTTTGCTCTAAATTCCAAGTCCAAACACAATCCAGATACTTCTGAAGACTTGCAGGAAGGGTACTGGACTGAGGGGAGATCCTGAGAAACATCGGCCTTGGCGGCTGTCAGGAGAACAGACAGATATCATCGGGGACCAATACTGTCTGTGCTATATCTCTGCTTCTAAGAAGTGTCGTTCTGATGATTTAGTGCTTCAACACAAGCAGATCGCATACCAATCGAATCATCATCACCGATAATGTCAAACTAGGTTATCATCAAGCAAGTCTCAACTTAGGTACACTCATATAACACTGTCATACAGAGCTGAATACTTCGAGGAGTTTTCTAATTGTGGTCTGATGCTGTGTAGGATGGTGGGTTGATTGCTGAGCTCTTACCCTCATTGAGCTAGTGGTGTATGGAGCCCAGCAGGAGGGGAGCTCTGTGGTCTGCAATAGAGGTGGACAGGGTGAGTAGTCGCGCATGCTATAACCAAATCCAAGTTTGTGGTTTGGGTGGTGTCCAATGCTAATACATGTAATGCTAATAATCACCATGCACTTGTCTGCTTGGAGCTCTTGAATGGTCTGTTACTCATCTAGGGGCCTAACCCCATTGATGCCGATGCCGGTACCGGCTCCGAAATGGGGTTTAATCATCAGGGTTTCCAATGCATGATTAACAAGCCAAGCTTTGAATTTTTCCCTTGTTGATGGTCTTGGAAATGGGTATGGAAGTTTGCAAGAATGTGCACCACCACCAAGCAAAAACAAACAGATGAAACAAACAATGGGAGGCTTTTGTTCCCTTTTGAAGATTTGTAAGCAGAGTCTCAAGAGCAGAGTGCTGATCATAAATGCTACTACTAATATGCTGAAAATCATGGATCAAAATGGTGAACAGGAGATTCAACACCAGGGTATTGGAGTGGGAATGTTGGGTAATGGAGGTTCTTGGTAGTGCAAGATTTGCACAAAGATAATATGGGTATGCTCTCCTTTTTTTTT
>SNQN01001125.1:63403-80412 GCA_008642245.1 Bassia scoparia | reverse complement strand
ATCTAAAACTTATTTTTCTAAACTGGATATATCTTATTTTTTTTTCCGAAATTGTTTATGAGAGGGGGATAATAAATGTATTCTTTTCAACTTATTTTTTCTTATTTGAACTTTCCGAACATATTATTTTTTTGAAATAAGTAAAAAAAGTTGAACAGATATACACTATTCTCATTACACCAATTAATACCAACAACCAAACGAGCCGTTAGGAGAAATTTAGGCAAACTCAAGCAGGCCCTGATGTGGCACGTGAAGCCACGTGTCACGTTTTGCGTGGTCATAGAAATCCGACGTGGCATAGATTTCTGTGACACGTGTCACGAGATGAGTGGCAGATGATCTGTGATTTTTCACTGAGCCGAATCGGATACCGTAAAGAAACAGCTTAAGCAAGCAAAACAGGTAAAACGAACATAGGAGTGACAAGTGTCACACATCCGAACCTCAGAGGTAAGGCAAAAGCCTATAAATACCCTTGAGGAGCACCATTTTCTACACTTACATATATACATTTGAGAGCATTTTACTCGTACTAAGCAAGTATAGGCGTTATCTCTCTAACTCTCTCTACATAGCTTAGCATTTATTACCTCCTTTCTTTACTTACTTAGGCATCGGAGGAGATAATCGAAACGGATTATTCTCCTTCTTGCAGGTGCTAAGGCGACGCGGAGGAACTTGAAGTGCCAAGCCATTCCGAGGTGCAAAGCCAAGATCAGTTCTCTAGAAGTAGCATAGAAGGGAAGCCTCCACCCATTCTCAACCCTGAAGTAGAGGAAATATTGTAGCCTGCCAAGCGGAAACTTGCTACAACATTTGGCGCCGTCTGTGGGGAGGCGATCAGATATGGCTTCAAGGATGTCAAATCAGACAAGGGAGGAACACTCCTCCATCTTCAGGAAAGAAAGCAATCCAACGCGGAGAATCACCCTGACCACTCGGTCTTCCATGGTGAGGAAGATCTAGGCACTTATGTGGAACAGAGCTTTCCCTCCAAGACTTGGATGGATGATATGTTACACTTGATGTGCTAAAGAAGGAGATAAGCACCGGGGTGACTGAGGTATTGGAACGCTTTACAGAACAGCAACATGAAGCAAAACTCCAAGCTCTCAAGGAGGAAATGCCGCTTGAAGGCTCAGCGTGAAGGAAAAGCAATGGCTGGTGCAGTGAAGCTCTTGCTAACACTCAGGCCATGGAAATAAGTATCCCTGTGATTCCTAACATCAGACTACCAAGGTCAAGCATCCTACCCCCAGAGACAAAGGAGAATGTTGAGACCCAGATTATTCCCATTGAAAGGGAGAAGGTCAGGCTGGAGTTATCGCAACACTCCTAGCCTCTTTCTATGCCCAGGACTCAATCAATGAGGGGCAAGAGAAAAATAAGTCCAGATAAGTAAAAATAAGTTGAACATAATAGACCCTCAATTTGTATGTAAATTTGGGAAGAAATATCATGTTGAGTCACATGGTAATGCAATTTCATCCCAAAAGGTCCAAATTTCTTCATAAATTTTCATTCCCACCCAATACCATACCACTCTCCTAAATGGTAATGAAATTACTAAGAAATCGTGCCTCCATGGAGAGAAAAACATAAGTTTGAGYTAAGGTTAGTTGTTTCCCATGGAGATAAATAAAGTTGTGAACAACTTCATTCCCCATTTAAATTACACTAAAAATTTATTTTCATTCTCATCATTTAGTCTCAATAGCCCAACAAGGCATAAGGGTCTTGAGGGATGACCAGTTTCAGCTCCAAACGACGAGTGTTGTGTCTGTCACGCGCGTTTCGACGGTTGAAAATTCAAAGGAAAAATCCTTTTAAACCTCATTATATTTCATAGATTTGGCCCCATATTTTGCGTGGCATTAATACATAGTTGTGGGGACCAACCACAAAATTTTTGGCCGTTTCAACTAAAATTGATCCGGATAACTCATTTTTGTGATGTATAATTCACGTTTTTTGCCCTAGAATAACCATCGTTTCGGTGATTGTCTGAGTTTTGCCCGAATTTTTTTCACACCTCAAGAGTCATGACGGATAACCCAGCACCAAGTTTGAACTCTAAACAAACGACAAGCTTTGTGTCTCCCATGCGGCCATGCTCATTTCGACGACTAAAAGTTTAGAGGAAAAGTACTTTGAAACCCCATTACATCTCATAGTTTTGATCCTAAATTTTGCTTGACATCATTATATAGTTGTGTGAATTTACTACTAACTTTCCGGCTCTTTTAACAAAAAAAGGGGTCTGAAAGTCACATTATTGTGATTTAATGTGGAAACTAACTAACATTTTCATTCCTTAAGGGTCATGAGGAATAACCCCTCGCTAAAATTTAATCCCAAATAACGAGTGTATTGTATTCCACGCACGTCTCGATGGTTAAAAGTTCAAAGAAAAAGTCCTTTGAAACCAATTTATAGGATACTAATACACATACATACAAGGATGTATGTGGGGAATGTGGAACCCACATATGGCCAAATACAAAATTTCTCTAATTCAGAATTTCAGATTATATCTCATAGTTTTGACTTAAAATTTTGTTATAAGACCATTATCATTAATTATATATAATGTGGAAATCAACCAGCACTTTCAACGACGAAAACCTCATTTGGAGAGGAAGTTAGAGCAACGAAGCAAAGAAATAGGGAAAAAACTCAGCAAACAAAAATTCAACAGGAATTTGCAATATTTATTAGTCAAATCCCTCTTTGTTTTTTCGTTCTCTCTCAACTCTCAAGTTTGCACCTTTTCTTCTTGGTTTAATTGCTTATTTCAGACCATTCGAAACGGCAATCAAAATTGATGAATTAAGAACTGGGTTGATCAAATTACATAACAAATCTTTGGTAAGCAAATTCCCATTTTATAAAAATTTCAACTTTGTTCGTTTGGTGTATATATATATCAAAGAAGATATCAAATGATTGTCGTTGATCATGCATTGGTACATTATATATGGATCATTGGATTGTTGATGAGATATTGATGCAGTTGACCAATGACAATTTGATGGTTATTATTTGTATAATTAGGGTTTTAATCTCATTTTATTATGACGTTCTTCATTGATCTTTTAATATGGATTAGAGAATTTTGACTCGGAATAATGCATGACTATTCTCAACATATATGATGATTAGGTTTAGTCATTGAAATTTTGTTGGATGAGCAATTTGCAAGAAGAAGTATGTCTGTTACATCTGTAGAACATGATGAATTTTTTGACGCCCTAGAAGAGTTGCCTTCAGAAGCTGATAGTGCATCAGATGATTCTGATCATGATCATGGTTGTACATTGAACGAAAAACGAGTAGGAAATAATGCTCTCAATAGTTCACACTACGAATTTTGGAATAGAAACCCAAAAAGTATTGGTGAACGACGTGATGACTTTCTAAGGATGACGGGTTTTGTTTTAGACCGGTGCCAAACTGCAAGAGAAGGGCCTGATGATGATGATATCAGTTGTGTGAACCCTACTCGAAAGTGTGATGGCAGGACAAGGGAAACCAATGTGCACGGCGAACAAAAGGATATGACAGCAGTCCAGAGTTATTATGAATCAGATAATGAAGGACATCAAGGTTTGGCAGCAGGGCAGAATGATGGGGTAACTATTGACAGAGATCAGGACTTGTCGTCGAGCACACAGTGTTGGGATGAATCGAAAGATTTCGATATGGAGGAGGTGGATAATGAACGAATGCTTAGGCAACTTCATGAAGCTGGCTTAAATTCTTGTGCTACTATTAATGAATATAAATGTACATTTGGATCATCTGATCTYGTCAAGCACTTCATAAAACCGGAATCAGAAGAAGAAAACGTTACTGTGCTCAAGAGAAAGCTGCAAGGCAACAAGAGCTGGTTGAAGAGATTTAGTGTCAGAGCTGCAAATATGTTTAATAAAGATAAAGATAACAAAGAGGTCTTTCAGGAATGYATATCTTTCGGGTCTAGAAACCAGAGAGTTCGAGTCCATTCTCACAAAAAGTGGTCTAAGGAGTTGTCTTCGTTGTATCGAATGCAGGAATTTTCTGCTCACAAAGGGTCAATCCTGGCTATGAAGTTCAGCCTCGATGGGCAGTACCTTGCCACCGGTGGTGAAGATGGAATTTTGAATGTATGGAAGGTTATAGAAGATGAAAGGTCAACTGATATTGACCTYTTGAGCTTCAGATCAATGTCTGGAAGTCTAGATTTTTCTGTAAATGGCACTCCAAATCTCGCTTGCTTTCTCAAGTTTAAAGAGGACGGTTCAGTGATGAAGAAGCTGAAGAAATCCTCAGTCTCGGATGGTATTATGATCCCTCAAAAAGTGTTTCGAATAATAGAGAAGCCTTTGCATGAGTTTCTTGGACATGAGGGTGAGATCCTGGATATCTCATGGTCGAACAAAGGGGTTAGTATGTTTAATAACCTGTTTAATGATGCTTAAAATGGTAAATGGCTTCTTACTACRTGTTTGGTTAGCCATTAGCCAACATATATGGGCAGGATTTGTTACCAACGACGACATTATTGATTGTTCACAAGTATCTAATCTAACACAGTTTTGTTGGTGCGAAAACCCTTCAATGCAGCATTTACTTTCATCCTCGGTTGATAAGACAACGCGCTTGTGGAAAGTTGGACGCAGGCGATGTCTTAGAGTTTTTCCTCACAATGATTTTGGTAATCTGAAGTTTTTATTAATTGTTGTTTGAGGAAGCCTTTGGAGGGGGGGTTTTCATCGTAGTTTAGTTGGCTTGATATAACCTTGTGACTTTTTTCTTTCGTCATTGTTATTGATGTAGTAACTTGTGCACAATTCAATCCCATGAACAATAGATTCTTCATCAGTGGTTCGATAGACGGCATAGTCCGTCTTTGGAATGTCAGAAGATGTCAAGTGGTTGATTGGATTGATATCAAGGAGATAGTCACTGCTATTTGCTACCAGCCTGACGGAAAGGTCTTATAGCAACTGTCTACTCTTATGACCCTCTTTAAAAAACCGAATGGAAGTTTTAATCAGTACTTTGGCCTGATACAGGGTGGTATTGCTGGCTCAATGGTTGGAAACTGCTGTTTCTTTGATATCGCAGGTATTGTATGATTGTACCTCCGCTTCATTATAGAAGAGCTTGTTTGAAGGTTGATTTGCAGGCCGGTAATTGTTAGATTGCACAACAGATGTTGATTAATTATAGCTTTGTATCAGTGATTTTTCGGTCGTGTATCTGTGATATATTTGCAAGACAAGGGCTTTTAACTTGCAAGAGGAATACAGGTTTCCAGGTTTCAAGCTGCATTTCTTTCATTCTTTTTTGCTTCGATGTTGAGGTCCTATTTTTCTAATGGAGCTTTCACTAATGACAGTTTCTCCGAAAGACCAAGTGAAGTAGTAGTTAGCTCGGCTGACTCCTAATACGAGTATTGAAGGGAGCTGATATACTGCAAACTTAGAGGTTGCTATTTTTTCAGTACTAATTGTTGACAGTTGAGTATCCTGAGGAAAGAGGGTTTTCTTTTTGTTTCATTGCATATACATTGAACATTTGACTGTGCTTCATCTTTTCTGTTCTATTGCTGTACATCTCAAATGCAGGGTCTCTTCCGCTAATCGATCACGGAAGCCAGGCATTAGCTTCTTTTACTGCTGATGGGAAACACATTATATCAGCAACCAACGATTCAAATGTYTACGTTTGGAACCATAGCAATGGGAGAATTAGAAACGGAAAACCCAAAAGCATTTGGTCTTCTGAGAGTTTCTCATCGCACGATGCTCTGATAGCTTTGCCGTGGCATGGRATTACATCTAAATCTGCACCAACACCCTCATCAGCAGCTAAACAACTTAGTTTTCCAAGACATAACCAGGAATACCAGGTTTCAAGTGACCATCCTACTGTTAACCATGAAAAGGTATCATCTACCATTGAAGACACTGATCATGAGTTCTGGAAGAATGTATACGAGGGCGCCCTGAGCGGGTCTCACATGTGGGGGCTTGTCATAGTAACAGCGGGGAAGGATGGTCGAATCCGAACATTTCACAACTATGGGTTGCCTGTTCGATATCCAACGAAAAARGCAATCAAATCCTCATTATCCTTCTCTAATATTCGAAATCGATGTAGAGATAAGTGTAATAGCTTACGAGGTAGCGTAAGCAGTTCAACTAGTCCTAATCGATAGGTAGGTGAAACTATGTAGGAGAGGATTGTATCAACAGAAATTGGGGATAACCTGTTTGATAACCAATGGGAATATCTCCGGTTAGACTACTAATTTCGAAAGCTAACCATTGCTGTATCATGAGAAATTTTCCCGAACGTTCAGTGTCTATGAATTTGCCTGTTCATTTGACAGAATTTGAGGTTAAAATGACTTGATCAGTTCATTGAACAAAATACCTTTAAAATTGTACGATAATTCTGAGACCATAACTTCGAGAGCTTGTCTCCTGACTCCTGAACAACATGAATCCACCAAAACAATCAAATTTTATTCCACAGCCATATTGGAAGCATAAAAATTATGACTGTAACAAAGTACTTCGTAAATTGATATGTTCTAAGACAAAAGGGTCTAAAGGTGAAGTCGCGGAGAACTTATATACATAATACACCAAATATCGAAGAGATCAGAGTTAATCAGCAGCTACTCTGTATAGATATATCCACTGGAAGCTTGTGAGAGCCCAAGATTCAAAATAACAAACCACTGCTAAAGCGATTTTTTCCATTTACAAGGACATGTAACATTGCAGTTGTTAAAAATGGAATAAGATCAGTGATCTGCAAATTTGAGATGCTTGGAGAGAATAGATGAGCTGAGACCCATTATTGCTGTCGACTATTTTACCCAGTGGTTGTATAGAAAATCGGAAGTTTTAGGATGAATGTATTTTGCGATTCCCCAAAAAACTTCCCCCAATATATATGGAAAAAACACAATAGCGGATAGCCTATTCATAACTCATTTCTAGCAATGATGCTGGGTAGGCATCTGACATCAACCTGCAGTTCTTTCTTCAATAAGAGTGAAATTCAGAAGATACTAGTCTCCCTTGTAAATTCACATTTCCAACCTATAGAGGCCACAAATCTCCCCACAACGATTTCCGAGCCTGATGGTGTAAGGCTGGATTCTTCGCCCGTGTAACAACCAAATGCTCAAACGAGCCTTCTGAACCATCACGCTTGGTGGCCCGACATACATCCATCTCAACACGTCTGCCCCTCTTTTGAGGCATGAAAATGATTCTTCCCCAACCACTACCCAAATCTGCACGGCCTTCTTGCTCTCCTTCATCTTCATGCTCAGAGACAACATCAGAATCCGTCACATCAGAATCATTTGAAGAAAGATGGGTCTCATTGGGAATAATCTCATCAGTGTCAGGCTCACTTTGATCCTCTGCCAACAGAAAAGATTTACTAATATCARAATGTCAATCATTCAAAGTTCTGCCAGCATGGATGAAAAGGTCTAAACCTGTTAGATTCATAACACWWAAGAGTATTGGGTCAGACTCCTAAGCTTCTTAYAACCATAAGATCTTCCATAAGTAGCTAGCAGAATGCAAGAGTTAACATTTCCGTTGTTAGAAATCGTCGCATTTTTATGGACTGCCAAGCTTCGCTCTCAATGTTGTCTGCTCAGAACTGCCTCGAGCTCATAATGGACTGAACTCCTACACCCCTTATAAAATTTTTCCCCAACATAAACCATAATTCGCAACTAATTCAGTCATAATCTCTATAAGTAAAAGAGTCTACAAAGGTGGATATTGGTAATAACCCAACCAGTTTTTTTTATTTTTTATTTTTATTTTTTATTTTTTTGCAGAGGGATATACTATATCAATTCTTACATAAGTGAGGTAGTGGCAAGAAATTTTTATGCATGAACTAAAAGTAAGATTGACCACATGGCTATTATACGAGTTTTAGAAATAACACAAAAGCGAGACTGAGGATATATAATCCTTGCACCAACTAAAATTCAAGCACGCATGGGGGAGGGGACTGTGAATAGCACAGCAGAAATATGTACCAAAGTCAATTTCAAGATCCTCTGGTTGTCTTTTTGCATGCAGTTCCTTTAAAGTATCAAACTTTATGCATCACAGAGGCCAAGGTTCCTGTCAAATAAAAAGGGAAAAAAATTAATTTCTCAATCATTGTGGGAGTCAAAGCAGCTATAGGATCACTAATTATGCAACTTGTCCTTCATGGCAGCCAAAGCCAAAGGATCACAAATTAACCTTCTCCTTATTCAACATTACAATCCCAACAATTTAGGAAACTAATAGATGTATGAAAGCATAGAAATTCTTTTGATGTCATTTCTTTTGATGAGTCATACATTAAGCATCAAATGTATGAACTGAACAGAAGGATCAGCTACTTTGCTATTAGAAAAATAGATAAGGGTGCAAATGATCCCGTGTGTTCACAAACAACTCGTGAAAAAGTTCGATAAAGCTCGTTAGAACAAACGAACAAGCTCAAACAAAAATTCAAAGCTCATTTACTAAACTCAAACACTATGTGTTCGACTCGTTAAAGCTTGCAAACAATTTGTTCATGGCTCGTTTAATATTTAGAAAGCTCTTTTTCTTTAAAAGTTTCTATATAAGATAAAAATAAAAATTAGTTTTGAAATTGTCAAAACAAAGTCCTACCTTAAAACAGAATTTTATCATTTATGAAAAGATACTCTCTCCATTCCCTATTTTTGTTCCCGTTTTGACTTTGCCGTTGACCCAAGATGACTAATTTCGTTTTTATACATTGTGAAATTTTAGATTTCTTCTTGAATTGTGAATAGTAGTAAGATTCCAAAGGGAACAACAAATGAGAAACCAAGGGAGTATTATAAAAGTCAATAGACATACTTTCTCACTCCATTTAGTAGAAATTCTCTTTTTCTTCCTAACATTGAAGATTTTATTTTACCTTGGAGTTAATGATCAACATTGTAATTTCCTAATCTCTACGAATAAGTGTTCGATAATTTGTGAAGCTCTTTGTTTTACAAAAGCTCAATATAGCTCGTTTACACTCTAGTTAACATTAAACAACTAAGGCTATGATCAGAGTCATCGATTATAGACTCAAGCGCTTATTTTAAAAAAGATTCAGATTTAATTAGAAAAATTCAGCCGATCAGTTGAGAAAAATTTAGATCAGATAGAAAGATAGTAAGAACAAAAAACAACTACAAAAATTCATAGATCAGAAAAATTAGATCACATGAGACACATAAAAAAAATTCAAACAACCTGAACATTACACTTCCTCCGTTTGAATAAGAAATTTAAGAAGAGAGCACAGCCACAAAAATTACACTCCTCTCCGTTTATAAAGTTCACTACACTTTGCGTTTTAAAATGTTTCATATTACTGTGCTACACTTCTTTTTTTTCTTTTCTAAGTAAAATTTTTGAGGGTGAGTTCACAAATCGTCTTCTTAATTTGGTCCCACAGCTATTCCTCTTCTGTTTTTTTAATGGATCCCACTTCACTAATTACTTACCTTCCACCCATTTAGTCACTTTAAAAAAAAATTTAAAATTGTCTCTAAAAAATATGGAGGTCGTGGTACAAAAAGTGTGGTAAGCTTCTAAACAGAGGAAGTAATTTTTGGAGAATTGTTGCAGATTAAGTTTTGAACACAAATTTTCAGCTCGGCTCGTTTGCAGCTTATTTTATAAGGATAAAATAGCAATCATACACATCGAATGCCAATTAAACGAAACCATGGAATATTTGAGACCGTGGATAGAAAGTTCAAAATATATTAGTCATACTCATCTCCAAAATTTGCTCCTTATCCTTAATTGCAACATTTCCAAATATTTTAACTTTATGATAGGTAGTTAATGGTGCAGAAAAGAACTGTCTATGTACGTAAGATCTTAGTAGTCTCTGTCATTAAAAAGTAGCAAATGGGTAGCAGTACTACTAGTGGGCCGTTTCCTCGCGTCCAGTGAAACATACGAAAATTTCTCGTCCTCAAATCCACGTAAAGCAGCACCACCTGATTCTGTAAGATGATCAAAAACACAAAAACACATCACACAATAAGCAAAATTGAGCTTTTTATTTGGTAAAAGATAGAGACTGCATAATGTTCAAATATTAACTATTGTTGACTCCTTCCATCTCAGGAACGGCCACACTAGGCACTTACCAAGTACTGATGCTTCGTAAAACACGTAAACCTCATTCAAGTAACTCGTCCATTTGGGAAGTATTGCTAAGATACAAAGTTATCAAAAGAGTACCAAACTTACAATAAAAGCCCAATCAATTGAAGGCCAGTATGATGCATTTGTTTAGTCCTGACTTTGATTGAACACAGGTATTTTACTTTTTTTTTTTAAAAAAAAGAAAAGGAATTCCAAGTTAATACATAGATGACTTAATTAAAATCTTGAAGGTCAACCCAAGAATTGTCAATCTCTGTAGACAGTGTTGTCTTAAAGAGCGCTTCTTTAAATGACAGGGAATTAACAGTCAAATCTATCTTAATTTCAGCTTAAAGTCAAACTATCTTGGTTTCAGCTTATCATCTTTTCTAACGTAATATTGCAGTAAGATTATAAAAATTTTTGATGACAAAATTTAATCATCATGTAAGTTTATATTGAGTTAGAGAGATTATGCAGGTTGGTGAAGGAGGGAATTTGAAGTTAAAAAAAGAGATTGATGCAATACAATTAAACCGTCCTGCCATATTTCAATCCATATAGTATCACAAAAACAACCAACACCAAATAATACAGGACAGAGATACAAACTCTTTTGTAATGAGAAAAGGACCTTATAAACACGCTGTGACTGTTCTCTCAAACGCTGAAAAGTGACAGAACCTTCCAGTCTTCGCCAGTGGAAAGGACCATCATTGTGGACACTGCAACAGTAAAAACAGGTGCAATAATGATAAGACATTTCTCTTTGGCATGTTCACTTGGATGGAGAAAAGAATCAAGTTACTCATACTCACCGGAGCAATTACAAATGCACCACCTGTGGAAGCTCCTGAGTTTCCTGAAGCGTCATTGTTTTATCTTTACATTTACGACTCTTCTGAGAAATGAAATACAAAAATCAAATTGAAGATGTCAAGGTAAGTTGCGGTAATAAAAAATGGTCGGATCAATACGGAGTTTTTAAGATATATCGAAGGATTGAAGAAACCTTAGCTGTTAGCTCTAACAGTGTTCCTCTGCCTACTAAGTTTCTCAACGTACTATACCAGAAATTCAATACTCCAAAAAATACTAAACTTTAGTAGCAGCACTTCATCATGAAAACAAAAACAAAAAGATCTTCAATTATGGCCATGTGTACAACACAAACGTATATGACTGCCCTAGTAGCTGAGTCTGCCTAAAACAGCATGAACATATCCATGAAGTGCTGACACATGGACTTACTTACCCTCTTCTCCATCCATAATATATGTGAGCGCATTTGGGTTATGATATTTGACCCTTCAGGTGTGCCTGGTTCAATCAGTACCTAGCACGGTAATGCAGAAAATTATCCATCAAACACATTAAATCAAACAAATAACAACAACAACAACAATTTAATAATACTAATTATCAAATACACATCACAATAACTAGACAAAGTGAAATTATACCTAAACTTCAAGGGCCAATTCCTCTGCATTCGGATAGTATATTGACTATCCAGAATCCCAGCAACAATAATAAATCAGCATAGGATGCTGCAAGGACAAGAAAAATTAAAAAGTATGCAAATACAGAATATCTCGAGTAAGGCCCCAAAGTTGACGCACTACAGAAATCTATCCTTCAGTGAGGAATCTCCCCAAGAACATATGACTGCAAAAAAATCATGCGGTTAAACCGGAAAAAAGCAAATGAGAATTGCAACATGAAACCAAGTTTCAAGTAAAAATAAAGACCTAGCCAAAAAAAAATAAAAAATAAAAAAAAAATAGTAGTGCAGTAAGGTGAAGAGCCATATTACTTACAGCAACGACAAGGTCATGTCCTTTCAGCCTTTTTGATGTCCTGGTTAAGTGATTGAATAGTTCTGTAGCTGTGAATAAGTGGCAAGTTCTTGATATCTACCAATGTGAAAATTTGTTTGAATCAAGAATACTAATTAGAGCATTTGCTTTCAAGAACTAAACATGTTCATTCTAGTTACCGATGCAGCACAAGGCCACACCAGCTCGCTGCATTGATTGAGATGGCTCGATCAAATTGATCTCTCCAGCGATTGAGGCAGTCCTCAACGCCCTGCCCAACGATCACCTCAAAAACTTAAGTAACACCAACAACAATTTATATTAATACAGTGTAATCAATTGCTACAAAATACGACTGTTGACAACAAAAGGGAGGATCCTCACCAGAAGGCTGAACCAGTTCCAGACCCAAAGTCCAATACTTTAGCTGGAGCAAAATCAGCACCCGCCTTGTACTACAAAAGATCAACAATTCCATTTGTGTCACTAAGTTGAACTTGCACACTGAATAGTCACAAATAAATTTCATCTCCATTTAACTAAACTATAAAAATCACAAAAGCTAATGAACATGAAATTCATTCAAACAACAGCTAGAAAATCTAAGCTTGTATAAATGCACTGTATGATGCATATATGATCAACATAACAGAAATTTACATAAACACAGTGTTAATGTATGTAACTAATGTAAGTCACCATATGATGCCTATTTCAGTCACCATATGATGCCTATTTCCCTTTCATTACAGTTTTGTCACTTGATAATCAATGGTTTTATGCTCAATAAACATAAATTAGGAATTTATGAAACACTAGAACTGCTTTTAGCAATTACTACCATGAAATCAACTTCAATTTGTTCAAAAAAAATGCAAAAAGAAGAAAAATTACCTCACGAAGAATTCTATAACAAGCAGCATAAACAGCAGGCATGCGAGAAGCAACATAAGCAACAGTCTATCATCTGTATATAGTTAGTCCCAATATCACCATATTCGCTCTTTATTTTCCACCTCTTGGATTGCTCCATTGATTTCAATGGATCTTCAACAAGCTCTTTACGATATCGAAAATGGAAGTAAACGATTTACATCCTTAATTTCAGCGAATGATGCTGATAATCTCAATACTTTCTTCTTCATATGTCCCATTTCTTGGTCTAATTCAATAATCAAACCAAAAATCAATGAATAATCAAGTATTTCAACTCAAAATAATAATCAGAAAAAAAAACTGAAGTTGAAGGAGAGAGATAGAAGAACCTTCAAGAAAGCCTTCGATGGCGCGACGAAGGCGAACGGGGATGACGTGGCATTTTGACGACTGTTTCGCCGCTGCACGAATAGTCTCCGGCGTGATTACGCGCCGGGAAGTTTCCGGCATTAACGCCGACATTTTATCGCCGGCAAAAGGGTTTTAGTGCCAAGGGTTTAAGGTTCCTAATGAAGACTGGTAAAGACTGCAGCTTCAAAATGAAAGCAAAATTGATACTTGGGCCTAATGAAGACAATTTGGGCTCAATTCAATGGGTTCATATTGGATTGGTCATAAGTGGAAAAKATTATTGGCCCAAAATATGTAGGTCATGCAAGCAAGTAAATTCTATGTTTCATGTATGAGTAGCAAATTTTGCTTACCCTAGAACCGATAAAAGGTCTCTTTACTTCAGCTTAATTTCAGTTTAGTTTAGTTCAATTCAGTTCAACTTAGAGGTGATCAAATAGAGTCCGGCCCGAAATTTTGCGGGCTTTGGTCACAACTTTTTCGGTCCGAATTCGGGAGGGTCCGACCCGAAATTTTCATTTTTTGTTCGGGCTTTGGCAATCAAAATTTCTACATTTTGGTTAAAAATTTGGGCTCGGGCCGAAAAGCCAGCTAGCCCCGCTCTTATTTTTCGGGTTTTGGACACAAACATTATCCCAGCCCGCGCGAGCCCGATTAAAGGACCTATGTTTTAGGCCAAGCCCGGCTTGACCCATGATCACCTCTAGTTCAACTTCATTCAGTTCAGTTCTTAATCTAATTTATCTCCCTCATAAATATTCTATTCAATTCAGTTCAGCTCTATTAAGTTCAGTTCTGTTTAGCTTCATTGATTTCAATTAATGTAAACGGACCCGAAATCTATCAAGTCTTAGGTCATGGCTATGTAGTAAAACTAAACACATGTGTATAAAGGTCACAAATCGAATATTCAAACAAGTATTATCAGCAAAGGATTGTTAAGAAGGATTGGCTTGGYAGTAAAGACTAAACGCATATAGTAATAGGTCACAAATTCGAATGTTCAAACAAGTACTATAAGCAAAGAATTGTTAAGAAGCAATATTTTGGTCCATTTTGATTGTTGACAAAAATTTTAGTTAGTTCCCTTGTCATAGCAAATGGAAAGAGCAATGATATACTTGGCTTACTATACCAATTACCAAGTTACCAAGAACAATATGAGATGGCAAGATGACTCAAGTCKTGTCTTTAATTTCAACTCCATAATTTCCAATAATCAAATTTGACAAAGAGACCAATGAAACCAACTAAACAAGAGGATAAGAGACATAGGGCCCAACACTCATGTGCAACAATGAGATAGATTGAACATTATCGATTAAATTTGTGAAGGTTAATTTATCCAACATTTTACCGCAATTGGTGCTCAAACAAACCACTAGTAAAGGACGAGGTTGCATGATGGTAAATGGTGTGGTGTGGTGTGGTGTGTTGTTCATCGTCTATTTTGAATCGAGACAATGAGATGATGGTTGACCAAAGCATCTCACTTTGAATTGAGGTGACAATGAAGTGAAATGTCAATATGAATGGTCAACAAGTGTTACAAATTAGAGATTGATACTCCCAGTAATATATGTGAGCCATTTGGGTTATGATATTTGAACTTCAGGTGTCCTGGTTCAATAGTACCTAGCACGGTAATGCAGAAAATTATCCATCAAACACATTTAAATCAAACAAATAACAACAACAACAACAACATATTAATAATCTAATTATCAAATAACATCACAATAACTAGACAAAGTGAAATTATTCCTAAAAGCTTCAAGGGCAATTCCCTCTGCATTCGGATAGTATATTGACTATCCAGAATCCCAGCACATATATATCAGCATAGGATGCTGCAAGGACAAGAAAAATTAAAAAGTATGCAAATACCAGAATACTCGAGTAAGCCCAAAGTTGACGCACTACCAGAATCCTATCCTTCAGTGATGGAATCTCCCACAGAACATATGACTGCAAAAAAATCATGCAGTTAACCGGAAAAAAGCAAATGAGAATGCACATGACACACCAAGTTTCAAGTAAAATAAAGACCTAGCCAAAAAAAAATAAAAAATAAAAAAAATGAGTAGTGCTAGTAAGGTGAAGAGCCATATTACTTACGATGACGACAGAGTCACTGTCTCGTTTTAGCCTTTTTTGTCCTAGGGTTAAGAGATTGAATAGTTCTTTGTAGCTGTGAATAAGTGGAAGTTCTGATATCTACCAATTGAAAATTTGTTGAATCAAGATATATTAGAGCATTGCTTTCAAGAACTAAACATGTTCCTAGTTACCTCGCACAAGGCCAACCAGCTCGTGCATTGATTGAGATGGCTCGATCAAATTGACTCTCTCCAGCGATTGAGGGCAAGTTTCCCTCAACGCCTGCACCAATTTCACTCTCAACAATAACGTACACCAACAACAAATTATATTATACAGATGTAAATCAATGCGTACAAAATAAAGACTGTGACAACAAAAGGGAGGATCTCACCAGAAGGCTGAACAGTTCCAGACCCAAAGTCCAATACTTTAGCTGGAGCAAATCAGCACCGCCTTCGTATCTACAAAGATCAACAAAATTCCATTTGTCACCTAAGTTGAACTTGCACACTGAATAGTCACAATATATTTCATTCCATTTAACTAAACTATAAAAATCACAAAGCTAATGAAACATGAAATTCATTTTCAAAACAGCTAGAAATCTTAAAGCATTGTATAAATCACTGTATGATGTATGATCAACATACATAAATTCATAACACAGTGTTAATGTATGTAAATAATGTAAGTCACTATGATGCCTATTTTCATCACGATATATGCCTATTTTTCCCTTATATTCGTTTGTCACTTGATATACATGGTTTACTGCTCTCTATAAACATAATTAGGAATTTATGAAACACTAAACTGCTTTGTAGCAATTACTACCATGAAATCAACTTTCAATTTGTTCAAAAAAATGCAAAAAAGAAGAAAGATACTCACGAAGAATCTCTATAACAAGCAGCATAAACAGCAGGCATGCAGAGAACATAGCAACGATCTATCATCTGTATAATGTTAGTCCAATTACCATATTCGCTCTTATTTTCGCACCTCTTGGATTGGTCATTGATTTCAATGTCTTCAACAAGCTCTTTCGATATCGAAAATGGAGTAAACGATATACATCCTTAAATTCAGCGGAGATTGATGCTCATACACATCGAAATGCCAATTTTTAAACTGAAACCATGGAATATTTGGACCGTGGATATGAAAGTTTCAAAATATATTAGTCATACTCATCTCCAAAATTTGCTCCTTATCCTTTAATTGCAACATTTCCCAAATTATTTTAACTTTATGATAGGTAGTTAATGGTGCAAGAAAAGAACATGTCTATGTACGYAAAGATCTTAAGTAGTCTGTCATTAAAATGTAGCAAATGGGTAGCAGTACTTACTGTGGCCGTYTTCCGCGTCTCAGTGCAACATACGAAAATTTCTCGTCCTCAAATCCACGTAAAGCAGCACCACCTGATCTCTGTAAGATGATCAAAAAACACAAAAACAACATCACAACAATAAGCAAAATTGAGCTTTTATTTGRTAAAAGATAGAGACTGCATAATGTTCAAATATTAACTATTGTTGACTCCTTCCATCTCAGGAACGGCCACCACTAGGCACTWRSCMARKWA
>SNQN01001125.1:51412-63356 GCA_008642245.1 Bassia scoparia | reverse complement strand
CMWTTKGRARKWWTKSYWARGATACAAAGTATACAAAAAGAGTACCAAACTTACAAATAAAAGCCCAATCAATTGAAGGCCAGTATGATGCATTTGTTTAGTCCTGACTTTGATTGAACACAGGTATTTTTACCTTTTTTTTTTAAAAAAAAAAAGAAAAGGAATTCCAAGTTAATAACATGATGATCTTAATTAAAATCTTGAAGGTCTAACCCAAGAATTGTCAATCTCTATAGACAGTGTTGTCTTAAAGAGCGCTTCTTTAAATGACAGGGAATTAACAGTCAAATCTATCTTAATTTCAGCTTAACAGTCAAACCTATCTTGGTTTCAGCTTATCATCTTTATTCTAACGTAATATTGCAGTAAGATTATAAAAACAAATTTTTGATGACAAAATTTAATCATCATGTAAGTTATATTGAGTTAGAGAGATTATGCAGGTTGGTGAAGGAGGGAATTTGAAGTTAAAAAAAGAGATTGATGCAATACAATTAAACCTGTCCCTGCCATATTTCAATCCATATAGTATCACAAAAACAACCAACACCAAAATAATACAGGACAGAGATACAAACTCTTTTGTAATGAGWAAAGGAACCTTATAAACACGCTGTGACTCTGTTCTCTCCAAACGCTGAACAAAGTGACAGAACCTTCCAGTCTTCGCCAGTGGACAAGGACCATCATGTGGACACTGCAACAGTAAAAACAGGYGCAATAATGATAAGACATTTCTCTTTGGCATGTTCCACATTTGAATGGAGAAAAGAATCAAGTTATACTCATACTCACCGGAGCAATTACAAATGCACCACCTGTGGAAGCTCCTGAGTTTCCTGAAGCGTCATCTGTTTTATCTTTACGTTTACGACTCTTCTGAGAAATGAAAATACAAAAATCAAATTGAAAGATGTCAAGGTAAGTGCGGTAATAAAAAAAATGGTCGGATCAATACGGAGTTTTTTAGATATATGGAAGGATTGAAGAAACCTTAGCTGTTAGCTCTACAGTGTTCCTCTGCCTACTAAGTTTCAACTCAAGTACTCATACTAGAAATTCAATACTCCAAAAAAATACTAAACTTTAGTAGCAGCACTTCATCATGAAACAAAAACAAAAAAGATCTTCAAATTATGGCCATGTGTAACAACWCAAACGTATATGACTGGCCCTAGTAGCTGAGTCTGCCTAAAACAGCATGAACATATCCATGAAAGTGCTGACACATGGACTTACTTACCCTCTTCTCCATCCATAATATATGTGAGCGCATTTGGGTTATGATATTTGACCCTTCAGGTGTGCCTGGTTCAATAAGTACCTAGCAYGGATAATGCAGAAAATTATCCATCAAACACATTTAAAATCAAACAAATAACAACAACAACAACAACAATATTAATAATACTAATTATCAAATACACATCACAATAACTAGACAAAGTGAAATTATTATTCCTAAAAGCTTCAAGGGCAATTCCCTCTGCATTCGGATAGTATATTGACTATCCCAGAATCCCAGCAACAATAATAATCAGCATAGGATGCTRCAAGGACAAGAAAAATTAAAAAGTATGCAAAATACCAGAATATCTCGAGTAAGGCCCCAAAGTTGACGCACTACAGAAATCCTATCCTTCAGTGATGGAATCTCCCCAAGAACAAAATCATGCGGTTAAACCGAAAAAGCAAATGAGAATTGCAACATGACAACCAAGTTTCAAGTAAAAATAAAGACCTAGCCAAAAAAAAATAAAAAATAAAAAAAAAATAGTAGTGCAGTAAGGTGAAGAGCCATATTACTTACAGCAACGACAAGGTCATGTCCTTTCAGCCTTTTTGATGTCCTGGGTTAAGTGATTGAATAGTTCTGTGAGCTGTGAATAAGTGGCAAGTTCTTGATATCTACCAATGAGAAATTTGTTTGAATCAAGATACTAATTAGAGCATTGCTTTCAAGAACTAAACATGTTCATTCAGCTACCGTCAGCACAAGGCACACCAGCTCGTGCATTGATTGAGATGGCTCGATCAAATTGATCTCTCCAGCGATTGAGGCAACGTCCCTCAACGCCTGCCCAACGATCAACCTCAAAACTAAGTAACACCAACAAACAATTTATATTATACCATTGTAATCAATTGCGTACAAAATAGACTGTGACAACAAAAGGGAGGTCCTCACAGAAGGCTGAACCAGTTCCAGACCCAAAGTCAATACTTTAGCTGGAGCAAATCAGCACCGCCTTGTACTACAAAGATCAACAATTCCATTTGGTGTCACTAAGTTGAACTTGCACACTGATAGTCACAATATAATATTTCATCTCCATTTAACTAAACTATAAAAATCACAAAAGCTAATGAAACATGAAATTCATTCAAACAACAGCTAGAAAATCTAAGCTTGTATAAATGCAACTGTATGATGATATATGATCAACATACAAGAAATTCATAAACACAGTGTTAACTGTATGTAACTAATGTAAGTCACATATGATGCCTATTTCAGTCACATATGATGCCTATTTTCCCTTTCATTACAGTTTTGTCACTTGATAATCAATGGTTTTATGCTCATATAAACATAAGTTAGGAATTTTGAAACACTAAACTGCTTTTTAGCAATTACTACCATGAAAATCAACTTCAATTTGTTCAAAAAAAAATGCAAAAAGAAGAAAAATTACCTCACGAAGAATTCTATAACAAGCAGCATAAACAGCAGGCATGCGAGAAGCAACATAAGCAACAGTCTATCATCTGTATATAGTTAGTCCAATATCACCATATTCGCTCTTTATTTTCCACCTCTTGGATTGCTCCATTGATTTCAATGGATCTTCAACAAGCTCTTTGATATCGAAAATGGAAGTAAACGATTCATCCTTAATTTCAGCGAATGATGCTGATAATCTCAATACTTTCTTCTTCACTAGTCCATTTCCTTGATCTAATTCAATAATCAAACCAAATCAATGAATAATCAAGTATTTCAACTCAATAATAATCAGAAAAAAAAAAAAAAAAACTGAAGTTGAAGGAGAGAGATAGAAGAACTTCAAGAAAGCCTTCGATGGCGCGACGAAGGCGAACGGGGATGACGTGGCATTTTGACGACTGTTTCGCGCTGCACGAATAGTCTCCGGCGTGATTAAGCGCCGGGAAGTTTCCGGCATTAACGCGACATTTTATCGCCGGCAAAAGGGTTTTAGTGCCAAGGTTTAGGTTCTAATGAAGACTGGTAAGACTGAAGCTTCAAAATGAAAGCAAAATTGAAACTGGGCCAACATGAGACGATTTGGGGCTCAATTGAATGGGTTCATGATTGGATTGGTATAAGTGGAAATATTATTGCCCAAAATATGGTAGGTCATGCAAGTAAATTTATGTTTCATGTATGAGTAGCAAATTTTGCTTACCTAGAACCGATGAAAGGTCTGTGTTACTTCAGCTTAATTTCAGTTTAGTTTATTCAATACAGTTCAACTTAGAGGTGATCAAATGAACCCGCGCCGAAAATTTTTGCGGGTTTTGGTCACAACTTTTCAGTCCGAATTCGGGAGGGCTGCCCGAAATTTTCATTTTTTTGTTCGGGCTTTTGCAATCAAATTTCTGCATTTTTTGTTAAAAATTTGGGCTGGCCGAAAAGCAGCTAGCCCGCTCTTATTTTTCAGGCTTTGGACACAAACTTTAGCCCGGCTCGCGCAAGCCCGATTAAAGGGCCTATATTTAGGACAGCCCGGCCCACACATGATCACTCTGGTTTAACTTCATTCAGTTAAGTTCTTAATCTAATTTATCTCCCTCATAAATATTCAATTCAATTCAGTTCAGCTCTATTAAGTTCAGTTCTGTTCAGGCCCTATTGATTTTTAATGTAAACAGACCCGAAATCTATCAAGTCTTTAGGTCATGGGTATGTAGTAAGCTAAACACATGTGTATAAGGTCACAAATCGAATATTCAAAAAAGTATTATAAGCAAAGGATTGTTAAGAAAGGTTGGCTTGGCAGTAAAGACTAAACGCATATAGAGTAATAGGTCACAAATTCGACATGTTCAAACAAGTACTATAAGCAAAGAATTGTTAAGAAGCAAAATATTTTGGTCCTTTTGATTGTTGACAATAATTTTAGTTAGTTCCCTTGTCATGCAAATGGAAAGAGCAATGATATACTTGGCTTACTATACCAATTACCAAGTTCCAAGAACATTGAGATGGCAAGATGATCAAGTCTTGTCTTTAATTTCAACTCCATAATTCACAAATCAATTTGACAAGAGACCAAATGAAACCAACTAAATAATAGGATAGAGACATAGGGCCAACACTCATGTGCAAATGAGATAGATTGAACATTGGATTAATATTTGTGAAGGTTAATTATATCCAACATTTTACGCATTGGTGCTCAAACAAACCACTAGTAAAGGGACGAGGTTGCATGATGGTAAATGGGTGGTGTGGTGTGTGTGTTGTTCATTCGTCTATTTTGAATCGAGACAATGTAGAATGATGGTTGACCAAAAGCATCTCATTTGAATTGAGGTGACAATGAAGTGAAATGTCAATATGAATGGTCAACAAGTGTTACAAATTAGAGATTGATATAGGTACTATTTTCGATTTTTTTCATGCAAATTAAAGTAAAATTTATAGCGACCGGTAATGTCGAATGCTTCATAGTACAGTTCGTTTACTTCAATGTGAGTTCAGTTCTACTTCAATTCAAAAGAATCGAGTTCAACACTACAAATGGTGATATTATTATTCTGGTTGGTCCACTAAGTTAAGGGCCCTAATGAACAAAACACCCAATGATGGCAAATTGGCAAGGAAGATGGATATGTTCAAACTAGGGCTCACCAATATCGCAAGGAATTTCGCTTTTTGATGAGACAATCCGAAGTGGATGATCACTAATTCACTACAACAATAAGGTGGAACATAGCCATTATCATCTATATATCTAAACATCATCATATAATATTTAGTATCATATAATCTACAATAACGAATACACAAATTAAACATATTTTAAATAACAAAGGTTTGAATTGTAGTGGATGACGTCAAATCTGGCAAAGCAATTGACGACAAAAACAAAAGAGCAGAACGTTGTTTCTTAGGTTCCTGAGTTAAGGAGGGGGCTAATTGTTTTGGACTACTAAGGATGAGTGAATGTTCTAATTATTCTCATTAACTTGTTTTTGGGTAATGGTTTTGAAATAAATAGTGTAATTAAGTTGGATTGGGTTGATTATCGTATTTTCTATTACTACTAGGAAAAGTGACAAGGCTTTAATTAGCTTAGCTTGTATAGTACTCGTATAAACTACTTTGAATGTCTGAAACATCTGCCACAATATGTGCGAGGAGTGGAAGTGTGGAACTACTACAATCCTAATGTTCAAAAGTATACTCCAAGTCTCTCTAACGTCAACTCGTACGGATAAGCTTTACGCAAATAGTTGGTTGAATTTGATGTTGCATGCTTGTATAGTTGTATGTATACACCATACAATATCTACTAACAAGAGTTGAATCAAGAGCTATTGTAGCAAGTAAGTCAAGTAGTTTGGATGTCTCTGAGTGAGGCAGGTCTCGGGTTTAAGTCTCCCTATTGAAACGGATTCATCCACCCATTCGTCTACACTTTTATCAAGTAGTTTGATGTCAACAAAAATGAAAATTCATCTACTAGAACATTTATTTTTTCAAGGGTTTATAATAGAAATTGATCTAGTTAATTCGCCTTTGGTGCGGTGCGTATGGGATAAAATTTTGCGAAAGTAAAACATAAACTGTGCGAAAACTGCGATGATTATTTCACGGTGAATAATTAATTAAATGTGTACAGTAGAACGGATTAACAACTTAACATGAACAAATTTCAACAGACACAAATTATAAAAAGACTAGCTTGGCTAATTAAAATGTAAAAAAAGAATACACCGTGCTATGACAATTGAAAAACCCTACCTTGCAAAAATAGTTGAAATGTTATCTTGTATGACTACAAATCCTTCGGGAAAGGGACTCTCTAAGTTAAGCTTACTCGTTTGTCGGTGAATTAACCCATTGACCAAAGAACACTTAATTATCGAGTTCAACACATCAGAATATACTACTCCCATCATAATCTACTAAGATAATTATGTTTAATCGTGTATTATTATTGGTCAACATGTTACAGATAATCAAAAAATCAACTTATTTGACACTAATCAACTCTACTAATCTACACAACATACTAGCTAGCTACATATTATATACGATTATGATTCGTTGCATACCAACATGATAGAGTTGGTTTGCTCCGGTTAAGCGCAACAAGCTTCTTACTCCTCTGTTTCAAATTAATTACTTGCACAATTTCTTTTAGTCAAGTCAAAGTTAATAAATTTCGACAAATCTTTTTTGGTAAATTTATAATGTAATAAAATATTTGAGTAAAATTTTGTTAGGTTCGTTATAACGTATCTTGCTTATTAATATTAACTTTTAATTATATAATTTGAGTTATTAATGGACAAAGTTCAGTCTTACATATTACCAAAATTATAGTATGATACATATAAAAAGAAGCACAGGGGAGTAACTACGAACCTTGGGCACGAGAAAAAGTTTAATTAGGTAAATGAGTCATCGTGATAATCATGCAAACGAAGAAGCACATGTTTCACACACGTGGGTAACAAAGCCCAACACATATATTGATCTTTGTAATGGTGTTTTAACATGTTGTAATGATGTAAATAGTATTTGAATGTTTTAACATAATAGTATTTGAATGATGTCAAATTGTAATGGAGTAAAACAATTTTTTGCTAGTGTAATTTTTGGGTGGATTCAATTTTCAAATGGTGTAAAATGCGATTGAAATGACTAGGTCGGCAGGTCAGGTCATTTTACCTTTTAATTGAGCACTTTAGAACCATATGCGTGTGTGATCTATCAAACTCCATGCAAACTCCCTAATTAAATTAGTCCACTGATATAGTCCGTAGAAAATTGAGAAACCCTAGTAAAAAAAAGAAAAAAATGCGATTGTTGGCATCACCCTCATAATCTGATATTGATCCTACTACTAAAACTAGGCTAGTTATATTATGACAATCGCAAAGGTGATTGTCTTAAAATTGGTAGTACTAGTACAAGACCTCATAAGTCAAGATACATGTGGAAAATGATAATAATTATATAATGGGAATTATATATGGCAAACGACAAAGGGATGCTTCTTTGTTGGATGTGATTTTTAATTTGGGCATTAAAAGTAGCGTAAGTATAATAAAAAGATGCGCTTTGGCAAATTGGTCCATCTCCTATACGTGCTTAATTCGTACCCCTAACCCCAAGCTATATATTACTAGCTACACTACAAATTACCAAATTATGACTTCATTGCCAAGATTACTACTACTTACCTTACTTAAGTTTCGATGCTATATATGCTTGATTGCGACCAGTACTTAAAAGTAATTCATGCTCATGAATTTTGCTGCTTTTGTTTTTGGCTTTACTTATCATCGTTTGGAATTATGCCATTTTTGTATTTTATATACTTGTATTTGTGTAATATCTTTGCGACGTGTTAAGTGTTAAGTTAGGGAATAGATAGATCGATTGTTGGTTTTCATTGTACTGTCAAGACAATAAATTCATATGCAATAATAATAATTACCGTAGTTATCACTATTCAATCCACAATTTGGTTCTGATATCTTCCACTTGGAGCTCGATAATAAATTTACTACACGATTTTATACAAAACCCTAAAATGTGGTTGCATGTCTTTCTTTTTATCAATTCTTCTGATTTTTTTAAGAAAAAACTAATATGACTTTCGCATCAACTTAGTACAGAGTAATTAATTAAGATTGTAATATGAAACTCTTCGAATCATGAATGAACCATTTCTATGTGCCCAATAGATGTGACAGATTTTTTGGACATGCAAATTAATATTAAATGACTTATACAGTACAACTCATACTACCTAAAATCCTAAATAACCATATAAATAGAGCCTTTCATTAGATTGGTTAAATGATTTAATCTCTTCCACATCATCGTCCTTAGCTTAGTGGCTCATTCACAAAATAAACTACTCCGTAAAAAATTAAAAAAATTCTTGGTTTATAAGCAACAACCAAAAAAAAAAAAAAATCCAAAACAAATATTGCCCCAACAAATTTTTGGTTCACTGTTATGACTTGGCCTAATTGTTGTCCTTCTCTATCAAAATTATGGCCTAATTATTGTAACACATAATAAAATAGATCATGTGAACAACATCACCTAGCTATATCCCTTACAAATTTACAATGCAAGTGTGATTTATCAATTAATTACAAAGGTCCCATGAATAATATAGCACTATATAATTATAATTATAATGTTATTTGCTAATAATGAAATAATTAACTTTACATACAATCAAGAAAAGAAAAGAAGAAAATCATTTTCTTTCTTCATTCAGTTCTTTCTTCCTAAGATCAGAATCTACAGCATATTATGAATCATGATAACAAGGACATTGACTAATCAACCATCACTTTTACTAATTAATTAAGTTCATAAAATTATAGAATTATCATGAAATGGGACAGAGTAGGATGTATTAATTGAGCATATAAACAACATAGTAAAGTCCTTTTGCAGTACACCAAATTAAGCAATGCAATACCCCACAAAATATATATACCATCATTATAATTCATAAATATATAACATTCTTTTATATATATTTCTCCTTTAACGTACAATAATAATACTATTTTTTTTCCTGCTACAACTGCTTTGTATTTTGCATATGATAATGCTGGATCGAACAAGCTAATTTAACGATTATTGCTTTATAATTACAAGGTACCACTTTTTATAATCATCAACTTCTTCGTTCTCCCATTAATTTATATAACTCCACTTCTAACTACTACTACTACTCCTCCTGCTAATTATATATAAGTATGAAACAAGTACGATTACATACGTACGTATATAGTATTATACATCTCTAATTAACTAACCAAACTTTCTCTATTATTCTATTACTACTAGTTTATATATAATACGGATTTAATTTGTATATTTAATCAACGAATTAACAAACAAAAGATCGAGTTTTTTTTTTTGTTTTTTTTTTCTATTGATGATGGAAATTCGATTTAGGTTTTTCTGATGACATGGTTTCGGAGATGGTCCATAGTCGCTCGGCCTCAAAAGAGTTGGACCCTAGCTTTGAAGGAGACGCTTCGTTACAATCTGCGAAGTATTTGCCTGTAACGTTTTCGAGTCTGGGATTTGTTGCAACGTAGCATGTGGTTGCTGCAGCCTGCACAAATTCACATAATATAATTTAACCTCCATTTTGTTTATTTTTATTTATTAAAAAATATAATTCTAAACCATATGCTACTTGATTACCATTACTGGTATACACATAATATTTTGGTGAAAATCGTTATGTACCTGAGGAATTCTTGAGTAGCTTGAATGCCAGAGAAAATACACGAATCTGCAATTGTCAATTCACAAATTGTTACAGATCTGTCTCGAATAAATATTAATCAATTACACGCCATAATTATTGTCGTATTAACTGATACCCTTTGATAATGGTCTCTCACGTCTCTGGTGAGCTATCCTCACTTTCCAGTAAATAACACAAATTCACTGTAAATATTGCCTTCATTTGCTGCATCAAATTCAAATTAAATTGCAATTTCATGATGAATAGAAACATAACAAATCATTTATGTAAAACTATCATTATTAAGGATTTAAAAATAGTTGCCAATCAAAAAGAAGTGAGTAAAACTTTGAGTTGTGAGCAACTCTATTGTATGAAACGTTAGGCGACTTGAGGAGCAATTAAGCACTGTGTTGCACCATATACTGACAATTACAACAACCCCAATAAATAAATTAATGCAATACCTAAATATAATTTGCAACCTACTCGTGATACTTGTTATATATGTATAGTCAAATAATATGTAGAAAGAAGAAAGAAAGGAAAATAATAATAATAATAATAATAGTGAGCTAGTGAGTGAGTAAGATAATTACGTTTTGTTTTTAGTGATGAGGTCGAGGTAAGGAATCAAATCGCCGGTGAACCAGCTGTGAATGCTGGACGACACGTTCACTATTCTCCCTTGGATTCCTGTTTCTTCCGCCGTTTCCACCATTTTTTTCACCAACAGCTTTGTTAGCAGATAATGACCTGGACCATATTATTATTGCTYGTAAGTAATTGAATTCGATCCGATCAATTTAATAATAAACCATACATTTTCCTGCCACAATAATAACATTATCTATCGATACACGAATGTATATATATAGAACTCGTATTGTATGTGCCATGTGGTCTATGGTTATACTACTAACTGATCGATGATAGACATATACAGGATAATAATAAACAAAATTAAATTATATAAGATACAAGAGAGTTGGTTAATATATTTGTATTATAGAAAATCTCTGTACATCACATGCAATACTATAATTAAATTTCTGGGTACCTAAATAATTAGTGGCGAAGGTCATCTCTATTCCGTCCTCTGAGATTCCATGCCCATGCGAGAACTTCCCAGCATTATTTCTGTTTACATATAATTATTATCCATACGTGGGTTAGCTCACACACACATATATAGTTACAAAAACAATAATCATTTATTTATTAATTAATTAATTAGAACAATGATAATAACATTAATAAGTATATATATATTATGGGTTATGGGATCTATCTTACATTAGGAGATTAAGGGGAAGATTAAGTGCCTCGAAGTCGCGAACGAAGTTTCTAACTGACGACAACGAGCTGAGATCGAGCGACATAACGACCACCTTAGCATCAGCACATTCGGATAAGATTTTGTTTTTGGTGTCTTCGGCCGCCTTGTAGGTTCGCGCCGGAAGCACGAGCCGCGCGCCTCGCTTAGCCAGCACCCTAGCCGTCTCGGCTCCTATCCCCGACGTGGCGCCTTTTTTWTGGACCACAACAAAACAGATTAGTGCTGATAGGAAGCAAGCGTGAAATGGAAGCTTTAATCTCTAATCATTGCCTAATCATTTAAATTTTCCTAATACTACTACTACTATAATATTATCATGCGTTAATGATGAATAATACTAGTGCATGTTACTTATTATTATCAAACAGTAGTGGCGGTATTTGTATTTGTATTATGACTCACACACTAACTTATGTTGATAGATAGATAGATGACATACCGGTGATGATGGCGGTGAAGTTGCTAAGATCGCGGCAATTCTCGGTGACATCCTCAGCCGTCGATTTCGACCCGAAACCGCTTGCCCCGGCTGCTCCGATCAAGTACTTGATTGACTCCAACATTATCTCTTTTCCTTTTCTCAAATTCGCTGAGATCAAATTAAATCAAATTAAATTAAAGGAGGAGTAATAGTAGTTCTGAGACCAACTACTTTGCGTTAATTCCTTGACGTAGATGGCTAGACTAGACTAGCTAGTACAGTAAACACTTTCGATGATTGTCAGTTTTTGAGCCGCTATTGCATTAACTTGAGGAAAAGAGAGAATTGATGAAGAAAGAAGGAGAGAGAAAAAGTTGGGGATAGATGGAGTTTGAAAAAAAAAGAAGGTGAGAGAATGGGAAAGTAGAGGAGTGGAAGAAGGGATTTTATAATGGTGTACTTTGCTGTTGGTGGTGAGGGGGAATCAAATACAGAGTAATTATTAACATATTATTATTATTACTCCGTATTAGCTATAAAAAGGGGATTACATATTTGTCATGAATTGATCATCATAAAAAAAAAAAATCTTGCATGATTGCTTATTATTGTTTCATTTATTAATTAATGTGTTAATCTTTTATTAATTAACCTTAGCTTATTTGATTTTTTTAATCTATCTTTACTATTCTCAAG